>JANIHY010000209.1:19402698-19418474 GCA_027479065.1 Erythroxylum brevipes
TATATATCAAAAGTTATGGTGATCGCGCCAAAAGAGTTTCAAACTGAGTTAGGATGTGAACATACTTGATTCTTTTGAGCATAACTTCCTCATCCGACCTCCAATTGAGGTGAGGCTTGAACCATTAGATTCCTAAGACATATATCTTTCTCTCCATAAAATTTTGTACCATTTGGAGTCAAATTGAAAAAGTTTGCATTAAAACAAGTGAGAGGTCGGTTTGGAGATCATATTTGGAGTATGCACTCTTCTAGGTTTTTAAAGCATATCTTGAGTTATACAACTCCGTTTGAGGTGATTCTTGTTGGAAATCGAACTTGAGGCATAGAGCTAAAACTTTTATGAAGAAGTCAACTTATGTTTTTGATGTTTAAATAGTGTGCACTCGCCGCAAATTTTGAGTGACAGCTAATGACCCTGCAAGGTAATGAGCACAGGGCTTCAGAACTCGGGAAATTGGGCTCCGGAGACGGGTTCAATGAACGTGGAATTAAAGCAAGAGTAATAGTGTGAAGTCTTAAGTAGTTGGGGTCCGGTCTCCGAATCGGGTCCCAACAAGTTCATTCTTATTATCATTAGAAATAAAAAGGTGTGATTATTTAATATCATTAAATAAAATTTCACGTCAATTTTATATAAGAGTCTATAAAATATAAAAACTACACCAATTGATTCTAATTAAATAATAAAAGATATTCATCATATTACAATGCTTTAAACTATAACAATATTACTTACAAAATTAAATATAAATTAATTAAAACTTTTATTAATATAATCATTTCACATTTTTCAATAATTTTATCGTGCTTTCGACACATATTTCAAAATTGTGTTGAAATGATATTATACTTTATTTGAAAACTTGCAATTTTATTTACACTTTTTACAATTTACATTTCATTTTCAACACATATATTAGATAATTCATCGCTTTATTCATTCATTATAATAAAATTATGTATAATACAATAAACAATTACGATATATTTATGTTTCTTCGTATCGTAACTTGACATGTTTAAAAGTATAGAAAATCTTAGCTTTAAAATGCCAAAATATCTTTCAATAACATTCTTAAAGAATAATGTATATAGTTAAATGATTCTTGTGGATCTTGAAAATTTTCTTTTCTTTTTATAATCTTGCAAATAATATCTTTCATCTTGATATGGTGAAAGAAATTTAGACATATTAGTGTAGCTTGAATCAATCAAATGGAACTTACCTTAACATATAAAAAACATAATATCATCAAAAAAATATTTAAGAATATTTGTAATCATTATATTATTAAAATAATGTAATACATTATAGAGGCATAAGAAATTAATTCACTGAATTTGTTGTTAATTTTATCAATTCTTTTACTCCTATATAATATTTGTTTATTAAAACATGTGAATAAATATGTGTACATACCATCTATTGCTCCCATACAATTTCAAAAAAATAAATTGTATTACTAAAATGGATGAAATGAAATAGTAATATATGTGAATATACTTAAAAATATGGAAGAAATTTTGAATTATGTTAAATATCAAAAGGTATATTATTAAATGATGGTAAAGTAATGACTCTTTTTGTAAGATGATTAACTGTATAAAAGACTTTGAAAGAAATACTTTAAAATTGTTCAGGTAAAATGTAGAAACTGTTTTATATTGACTATAGTTATTTTACTATACCTTATAGTCATCGACAAAATTGCAAATAGTTTCTTTATAATTTGACTTTAAGCTTTATAAACTCTCCAACTCATTACATAAACTCAAGAAGATTATTATACTCATTCTTAAATTATCATAAATCATATAGGATTATCATTCAAAAGTTTTAATAACCAATTATGACCCAATAGAGTAGACATTCTACGCAGTGTTTCAGATACTATTTCCTATCAAAAAATGAAACAATATTGGTCTCTTCTGTATGGGTCTTTAGAACTAGCCCGTACCACTAATTTCTACTAGTATCGGCTAGTACCAAATAGTATTTAAAATACCAATCAAATATTGATTGGTACTGTAAAAATTGATAAATACAAGTACCAAATTGCAACCAAAAAAAACCTTCCCCCTACCACATTCAGTCGCACACTCGCACCTCTCCTCTCTCTCTCTTCTTGTTTTTCTCTCTCTCTCACTCTGTCACTCATCGTTGTTTTTCTCGATCCTCGCCCTTACTGTAGCCGCCGATGCCTCTCCACTGCGCCTCCCCACCCAAGCCTCTTCCTTCTGCCTGCGATATATTTCTCCAATCTCCACCCGAGCCTTCTCCCTCCACAGCTCCACTAACTACTCATCGCCTCTCCAGCTCTCCCTCCTCTCCACCGACTACTCTCTGCGTCTCCCTCCTCTCCTCCACCTGTCCAAGCATCCACAGTCCACCACCATCGCTACCAACCCAGATCTAAAACCAAAATTTTCAAATCTAGCTTTTCACCTGATTGACCCACTGAAGTTGACATTATGATTTTTTTGGTGTGTTTTCAATTAATTTTTTCTACTCCTAAATTGCATTTGTAATTGTGAATGTGTTGGAATTGAATTGTGAATTAGATTTGTGATTTGTGAATGATTGGATTGAAATTGAATGTCATTTATATGGTTTTAGTTTAATTAAATTAAAAGCATTGTTTTGATTTATCTAGTTTGGTGATATTTAATAGTGAGAATATTAGAAGCAATACATTGAGAAATTTTCTCATCTATTTGGATTTGGAGTTTCACGATATTTAAATTGATTAGTTAAGCTAATTTTTAAAGTTTAAGAAATTAAGCTAATTAACTTATGATAGTTATACTCGATTAATAATAATTATATTATCTATTTTAAAGAGCTCATGTGATAAACTACATATATGCTTAAAATTCATAAATCCAAATGGCAAATTACTTTATTGGTTACTTTGCTAATAATATATTTATAAGATAGTACAATACAATATGGTAATGAACTATTTGTATTTTTTAAAAAAATCTAAAACTATTTAATGAATTTAAAAAATTACTTGAAATGATACTCAATATTGATTGGAACAGTACAATATCATATCATAATTCAATCCAGTACTTAGATCGGTACAATATTCATAATATTGGTTCTATATGGTTGCTTGTGTAAACAAAAGTACTTGTTATTTTCTCTAATTAAAGAGATAATAAATACCTTTATCTAAATCTAATTCAAAATCTAACAAGGAGGCCTTTTATCTACAATACTATCATTATCTACAATACTACAATACCAGACCCCGCTTTATTGCGGACTTCGGACGGGATGTGATGATGATAATGATGACTATCATTAACTAATTAACAAAAACATTTAAATATAAATGCTAAAACAAATATGAAACATCATGATAATTAACATAAATTTAAGAAGTTCATATAAAACATTTAGTCAAAGTTCATATCAATATTCATATAAAACATATATTTAAAATGTTTAAACTATAGAATAGTTTTTAAAATAAAATTGTTTACACTAATAAGATTACAATACATATAATATGGAAATATAATTAAAAAGATACAATGGGATCCATCTTTCTTGCATTTAGCATCTTCATGAATATCTCCCTATAAAGAGGATATTTATTGCTTTTCCATATTACACACTCTCAACACCCAGACCATGTAAGGAATCTAAACGTTTCATTATTATATTAGACTCTTGATTAACTAAGTGTCTGTTTGGTTCAATTTTTGGAGAGTGAAAAAGTACTTTTTTTAAACCACAAAAGCTATTTTAAAGAAAAATGATTGTTTGACTGTAAAATTTAAAAGTACCTTTTTTATAGAAATTGCTTTTTTAGAAACTAAAATACAGCTTTTTAAGAAGCAAAAAATTGGAGCTGTTCAAAAAAGCTTCTCATTTTAGCTTTTTCGGGTAGACATTTATGTTTAAAATTTCCAACATTTACATTTATAACATTTGCAGTGAACAATCTCTCTCTTCCGATGTTTAAAAATCCTCTATGGAAAGCTAACCAATCCCTATCTTCTCTTTGCCTCCGCCCTTCGATGTTGTCCAATCTTTTTATGGTTAGTGTTTTTTTAATCTCGATTTCCTCTTTTATGTTGCAATTTATTTTCTCCTTTTTTATATTAGTTATTGCTTTATTCACCCACCCAATCTGATGCGATTTTGAGCTTCAAGATTGGTCTTTTGAGGTTATGAAAGTCAATTGTCTATCTCCTAATTTCTAGAACTGTACGATTTTGATTCCATATCTCTATAATCAAAGAATGATGGAAGATGCAATTGACTGTTCTGATGAAATGATTGATTTTGGGTGCGTGCTAGACACTCCAGTTTATACATGTTTGATCACAAGTTTTGGAAATCAGAAGAGTGTGGATATAATTCACGAATTGTTGAAGAAGATGAAAGAAATAGTTTGCCCACCTAATGTGAAGACGTATAATTGCATTATTTTGTTGATGGCTACTAAGAGAATGTCAGATTAAGCATTTCGAATATACAGGAGGATGATTTAGTGTGGGTCAGAAGTTTGCGATGAGATGAATAGGAAGAAGTGTTGTCTTGATGATAAATCTTTACACTGTTTTGTTGGAGGTCATTTAAACCTCGAAAGAGTAAGAGGAGATGATGGATAAAGGAAAGAAGGCTGCTAAGCTTGACGATAGGTAGTTTAGCTCTGATTTCTTGATAGTTTGTAACCCTGATATGTTTGAAGACCTTGCAACTCTCTGGTAAGTTCTTAACTTTCCAACTTTTTTTAAAAACAGTTGTGAGAAAAAGGATGACACAACTACCTACACCTTGCAAACTTCATGTTGATCTAATGTGGAATGATGATATGTTTTATGAATATTAGTTCTCGTCACTCATAGTTGGCTATTGAAAGTTTTGTACTAATTGTAATATGTCTAAGGGCAGCCGTTGTTGGTTCCTATTGCTTGTTGTCGTAAAGTTTCATGTATCCCATGTGTTGTATTATGTTGAATAGTTTTTCCTTGTAGAGAGTGATCTTATTCATCTTTCAGGTATAATATTGATCTATTTTATTTTTATTTTCTATACCATATATATCAGCTGGGTTATACAATTCATGATGCTTAAAGTTAGAAAATGTAAGTAGAATTTAGAGCAGCCAAGTGGGAAAGCAACTATATATTTTCTATTTGTCTTCCTCCTTCATTGTAGTTTGACCTCATCTAAGAAATACCACGAAATATAGGACATTTTTGGGCTAGTTCCTAGGGATTCTAATTGCCAGAACTACTGAATTTTTCAAGAGATGGAATAAAAGTATAAAACTAAACTGAGAAAAAGAATAATTCTTCATATGTATCATTATATACATAATACATATTGTGTGTCCCTGTCAACCCAGACTTCAATTGGAACTATTTTAAGACTTGCCAAATATTCTTCAAATCAAATATTCCAATTAGAACTAATAGTAGTTGAATTCTTCAAATCAAATGTAAACATAATATATTGTGCTTTACATATTATTTAATATAATTTAAATATTATTTATATGTATAAATAGTTTTATTACAAAATAAAATATAGTTAAAATAAATAACAGTGCTTTTTAGTTTTATGATGCTAAATAATCTACTATATGAAGCTTTTTTTTAAAAAGTTGTTATTTTAATTAACAGCCAAACAGTCAACTGACTTATTAGAAAAGTTCTTCTTAGAAAAGCTCTATTGATAAAAACTCTACTGACAAAAACTCAATTGATATAAGCCCATCTAAACAGGCTCTAATAAAACTTCAATTTCATTTTCTAAAGTGAATGATAACGCAACTATTTTTTCACAAAAAAATTGTTCTTTTTTTCTAGCTGGTCATTAATTTTAATCAAAACATTTTCTAAAATATTAGAGTATGCCTTATTTGCCTTGTTCTTCTTAGAATATATCTTTTTCTCAAAAGAACTTACAAACTGATCTTTTTCTCATTGAATGAATAAACTTTATCAATATAAATTATATGTTCCTCTTTTGTACTATCTGATAGCAATTTAGTTGATAGATGTGCATGCAAATTAATTACAATAGTATCTCAAAAAAATGTTACACAAATTAAAAAACCCTTTGGATCTTTTGTTCTTGAATTTGTAAGTCATTTTATACACCTCCGATGAAGAAAAGTGTATATGTGAAGAAATTATAATATGATATATTGATAAACAAAGATATATTTTACTTTAAATATATTTTCTAACATTCTTATAGCATTAACTTCGTTATTGGAGGAATTGTACTTATTCTTGTATCTTTGACTAAGTTCTTGAACTTCTTTAATTTAGCTCTTAATACATTATATTTGTTTTTTAATTGAAAATCAATATACTCTTTGTTGGATTTCATTCCAGACTTGCCTTTATATTCTTCCAACCAAGAAAAAAGTAGTTGATGTTTCATTTTCCTTCTCACTTCTTCAATCATTAATGAGATTAAATGCACTTATATGACATCATTCCATATCATATCATTTTTCATTTATTTTCACATAATCATTACAATTATCCATATTGTTTAAAGCTTTCACTACTAAAAGTAATTACATATAAGTGATAATAACGAAAAAGTGAAAAGAAGCTGTTATATTGGCAAGAAATTTCATTATAAACTTCAGTATCTTTATTTCAGAATATGGATTACATATAAGCAACAATGAAAGAAAAGTGAAAATAAGCTATTATATTAGCCAATATAAACTTCACTTTCTTTTATTTCAGAACGTGGATGCATGCCAGCTTGCTATAATCTCAATGTAAGAGTAAATAAAAGCTTACAAAAAACATATGAGCAATTAATCACTTTTTGGTTTATCAACTTAACAATGTGAACAAGTTTTGGCTGAACAGAGGGGAACATTACATAAGTAGAACAACTCCCTAATAGTAATGCAGGCAAACAAACGTGTTATTTTTGTTTCTTTCTAGTAAATAGGCTCTGCAAGATCGTAAGTTATACATAAATTTTAGTAAAGGGACTTTTTACTATTTGTTTCTTAGCTCCTCATATCAATTTTCTCAAAGAATTCGCTCAAGATGTTTCAAAAGTATGTAAGATATTTTTGTCCTTAGGGACAATTTTGTCCATGTCTCATAAAGTTGGACAACATTAATTGTAATTTTAGTTTTTAAATAAATTATCGATTAAGTTACGCCATTTGATCCAGATAAAGATAATAAAGTGGCCCAATAAATGATCTAGATTAATGGGTCGAAGTTTGGGAAAAAAATAGGTCTCGATTAGTATGGACCTGGTCCATATCGGTCTTGTGATGGGAAAGCCCGATATGGAAGCTATATAAAGGTTAAGGTCTCATGCAGTTACTCAAGAAATCATTCACGAGCATAAGGATTCCTGATTCGTTAGGAAAGCTCGTGTTTTGAGGAAATTGTAGAAAGACCTAGCTCATGAGTCGGTGAACACTTTCCACTAAAGGTCCTAGGAGATTCGGAGACGTTTGAAGCTTAAAATCGACATCGAAATTAGAGATGGAAACGAAATCTAGGTATTCTACATTACCTTCATTTTTAATCCTTTTATGTAGATCCGGGATACATAATAAGGCTCACACTATATATTACATGTGGTATTAGAGCAGTTACGTGATCGGATTGTCGGAAACGAAAGTTTTTTGGTTTTTCATCTCATTTGGTTTTTTGTAATTTTTGATTCATTTTCAATTTTTTACGTATATAATTACGTAAAAGTGGTACATATAAGGTTAGCTATGAAAAACGGGTTAAAAATGGGCTAAACGAAGAGAAAAAGGGGCTCTCGGGATGCCAAAAATTGCCTTCGATGTCGGCACGTGCCAGACGTCATCACAGTGACGCGGAGCATTGCGTACGGGACTCGCGGCCAGTGTGGAATGGCGGGTGTGTGCATGGCACGAGCCCATTCGGACCATCCACGTGGCCGACACGTGACTTGACGGATGGGCGATGAATGATGAGATGCAAGCTATGAAACATAGTAAGGTCTGGGAGTTAATTGATTTGCATCAGGAACTGTAAACTCGTTAGTTGTAAATAAAGTTTTGGACCTAAAGGATTTTAGGATAAAGTTAACGGTTTATGGGCTCGCTCAATTACATAAGGGTTCACTCAAGGAAAAGGTTGACTTTGTGTTACCTTTTTTCTCGTATCCTCGCAGGATACATTTTGAGTGACAAAAATAATTGTAGCTTATGATGACACAGAGTTACATCAAACAACTGTCAAAACCACCTTCCTGAGTAAAAACCTTTATGAAGTGGTCTATATGGTACAATCTGTTGGGTCCTAGGATCCAGACAGTACTGACATGGTTTGTGAGTTATGTAAATCAATATATGGTTTATAATAAATCTCTTGAAAGTGATATCTTACATTTGTGAGGTTATGGCCTCTTCCAGCTTCTTGGAAAATAAGGTCAAAGGATGCCTGTACTATGAAGTTGAGGGGAGCAAAGTTGTCTTCCTATTACTGCATAAGGATGGTAAATTGCTCACATCAAGTGATCATGTTGTATGAGAATAAGCAACTTTTGGTCAAAAACTTTGACATAAAGGTCCTTAATATAGCATCTTCTATCCTAGGTATTCAAATTCACCAGGATATATCTCAACTCTCATCAGACGTCTCAAAGAATGCATACATTGAGTATGTGTTACAAAAGTTTAATATGGTTGACAGTAAACCTATCGTAACACCTGTCTCTCACAACGAGAGATAAGCTTTGATACAATACCCAAATAATAAAGTGAAGAGAGAGATTATGAGGAATGTTTCGTACTCTAGTACGGTGGATAGCTGATGTATGCTATGCTACATACTAGATAGGGCATTGCATTCACTGTTATAGACTTTTGGAATGCAGTCTAACGAGTATTGAGATACTTGAAGAAATCAAGGATTATATGTTTGACATGTAGAAGAGTTAACAGACTAAACCTCGTAGGGAATTCAGATTTAAAGTTAACTATGTGTTCGGATGATCGAAAGTTTACTTAAGGTTACAATTCAAGTTTGCAGATGGTACAATGTCGTAGAAGTGTGTCATAGAGACACGTGTAACTTCCTCGACTAGGCATGTAGAGTGCATGTTAAAGAGCTGCTTCACAGACGGTTTAGCTCAGAAATTTAATTTCTGAGTGGTCTGTGGTTTATTCAATGGCTAGACCCATTTGGTTTTACTGTGGCATTCTTCTTACAGTATTGTTTAATGACAACGAAGAATATCACAGGGTCATAGCAGTTAAAGATCAATTATTTGGTCATAAGGGTGGTGACACGAAAAAGTAAAAATAAGGTTTGAAGCATTTAAGGACTAAGGAATTATGAGTCGATCCTTTAACTAAAGGACTTCACCCACTTGTGTTTGTAACACAAGTATACAATATGGGTGTTTTGATGTCTTTAGACACTGCAAGTTAGGGGATCGTTAAGTTTTCTCCATGTACATTTCTACATTTTAAAATATTATGATAGTATGATGGTTCATTGATAAAGATGATCATCGTTTATCCTCAGTATTATGTGTCATCATACATTGTCATAGTACATATGAAATTCTTAAGATTTGTGTCAATCTTAAGTATTTGAAGGTTATTGGGCATATATACAGATTGACCTTGTGGCTATGTCATTTAGACACATACAGTTTAGCATAGATGTCTATAAAGTGTGACATGACATAGGGGGATATAAGTTTTTAATCCCATAAAGATTCTCTAATGCAGTTTAGCATTCAGTTAGAAAACATAAAGGTTTTCTCTAATGCTGTTTAGCATTCGGTGAGAAGAAACAGGATTTCTCTAATGCAGTTTAACATAAAGTTGGAGAAATCGAGACCTACAAATGAAGATGATACAATTTAAATCATAAAGGTATCATCGTAGTTTGTCACACTCTATTTTCCCATTCATGTTAGTGAGATATTATGTATTCGTAATTGTATTGGATCTGTGTCACACAGGACACATGCATCTGATACTTTTTGGTATCGAAAGCCTTGCGGGACAAAATAATAGATTTTCGTTATCTTTGGATCAAATGTTTATTTTTAAAACTTAGTCGACTAATACAGTAGCATGACTTAACAAAGTTTTTAAATTGTTTTTTAAACTAGAGTTTACTGCAATTAATGCTTGTCCAAAGGAGAGATTGTAAGACATTTTTATCCTTAGGGACAATTTTGTCCATTTTTCATAAAGTTGGACAACATTAATTGCAATTTTGGTTTTTAAATAAATTATCGGTTAAGTTACGCCATTTGATCTAGATAAAGATAATAAAGTGACCTAATAAATGATCTAAATTAATAGGCCAAAATTTAGGTAAAAAATAGGTCCCGATTAGTATGGATCGGGTCCATATTGGCCTTGTGATAGGGAAGCCTGATATAGAAGCTATATAAAAGTTAACGTCTCCTGCAGTTACTCAAGAAATCATTCATGAGCATACGGATTCCTGACTTGTTAGGGAAGCTCGTGTTTTGAGGAAATTGTAGAAAGGCTTAGCCCACGAGTTGGTGAACACTTTCCACTAAAGGTCCCGAGAGATTCAGAGACGTTTGGAGCTTGGAATCGGTATCGGAATCAGAAATGGAACTGAAATTTAAGTATTCTGCATTACTTTCGTTTTTTATCTTTTCATGTAGATCTCACACTATATATTACATGTTTTTCCATCAAATTTTTGTAACCACAAAAGAGTTAAGAAAGATAAACCAATTTTAACGAGAAATTTCTCGATTTCTTTTCAATAATAACATCTTCCACATCAGGTATGTAATATTACACTTTTATAATTTATATAAATTGTTTATTCTAGATCTGCGTGTCAATTGTAATTTGTCATAAAAAAACATATTTTTGCATATTATACTCAACGTCTCAACTCAACCCCGAACTTTCGTAAACGTGATCGTCTAATGCTGCTAACTAAACTCGCCACATGACACCAACTGCGCAAGTGGAAGGATGGAGCTCCTGTCCTTATCCTATATTAGCCTTCTTCTATATCAACCAATACCATGCAGTTAAACTTGTGGAAACCACGGCTGCTGATTATTGACTTTGACAAACTATGCTTCTAAAGAACTTTTGGTAGGTTATTGAGCTTGAGCAAGAAGAAGCCATTCTGTCAAGATTCCACTTGCAGTAGCTAGACCACATAGCATACGAAGAAAAGTGTTTGTTAACCCACCTCTTGGTCAACTTCGCTGCAAAAGTCAATGATCAATCTAATCTCCTCTTAAATTAGAGCCAGCAGGCTGAGCTTTTACGTTTGAAGGTAACAACAAACTACAATCATTTTTTGGGTGAGGCGACCGAGTATTTTTTTAGAGATATCTCACTCCATTGAGATGACTAGTGGCAGGATGATCTGTTAAAGTGATAAGTTTCAAGCTCAAATGGTATTGGGATTTGCTGGTTTTTATCCTGTCCGCAAAGCATGAACATATCTTATTAGGGGGTGCCAATAATTAATCAACTAAAGCTTTCTTTAATATTATTAGGCCTCTTCCCTTGAAACAATGATGATTCGTCAGCAAGACTGTTGGCTAAACTCGCAACATGACAGCATTTGCAATGTAGAAGTCTTTGAAGGCTTGATGTCCTTTTACACCTTTGTATATAAAAGGGTGCTGAGCAGAAGTAAGGTGAGTCGAAACTCGAAACAATTACCAAAACTTTGTGCAATCCATATTGATTACAAGGTTTCAGCTTTCTTCTGAACAAAAAGTTAAAATGGCTGCTTGCCATGTTCGTTCAATCAGCTTGGCATCCAGATCTCATCCAATGACTGCGAGTATCGAAGATAGACTAGACAAGTTGAAGGCAACAGAGTCTGGGTCGATATTCCATAAGATAGTTGGTCTGAAGGATTTGTACAAGGCTCTTGTTGCTTTCCTTCAATTGCCAACCACTCAACAGACTCTATCCCATGCACAACATAGTAAATGCGTAGAAGAGGCATTGAATGGATCCCTGAGGTTGTTAGATACTTGTGAAACGACAACAGATGCCATCTCACAGATGAAGCAATGCATGCAGGAACTGCAATCGTCGCTTCGGAGAAAAAGAGGCGGGGAAGGTTGCTTGACGGGTGAAATAAATGCATTCTGTGAAGCAAGAAAATTGCTGAACAAAGTCGCTTGCAAATGTCTGAGAACCTTGAGGAAGAAGGACAGGATTTGCACAACAACCTCGGACGCCAACTCCAACGAGGAAACTCTTATCAACAAGTTGAGGAATGTCGAGGAAACTGGTCTTTCAGCATTTGGGTCCATCTTGTCTCTAATTTCTCAGCCGCAGGCAAATCTAAAGCACTCTGGTTGGTCTACTCTTTCAAAGTTCTTCCAATCTAAAAGCGTATCTTGTGAAAGCAATGTTAGTGCTTTTGAATTGGAGAGGATCGATGCTGAATTGCTTATCTTGAAGCCAAGCAATTGCGTCAATTTTGTGGCAGTACAGAATGTACTGAAAGGATTAGAGGCATTGGAATCTAAAATGCAAGAAATGGAGGAGGAATTGGCGTTTGTCTACAGGCAGTTGTTGAAAACTAGAGTTTCACTTCTCAACATCCTCAACAACTAGCGCTTGTTAGCTTCCCTCTCAAACGAGAATACAATTTTTGTTACAGTTGTAGATATATGTATATAGAAATTTGAATCCATTTCAATATAATAAAAACTTAGTTCAAATTGAAACTCAATTTTTTAAACTTTTATTGTCTCTTTCTCATGTTAGAATTTTTTCAACAGGACATTTGATAATTACTATTTTTTCAAAAATTAATGTTAAGCAAGTTAATCTAATGTAAATAATAAAGTACTACAATAAGGTAACCTTTTGGCTACATTCTTTTTGCCGCAATTTGGAGATCATACCTAGAGATTAGCTTTTGGAAAGGAACCCTTTGGATACGAATCATCAATAAAGGCTAACCTTCAACCCAAGGAACTCTTAAAGTTCATGGGATGGACATCATGGATAATGGAGGTATGGACATTATCTCGGATAACCCCGCGGCCAGGGGGATTGCTCAAATCCATACCCCATGATGTCAATTATTATTTGGAATTGTCAAAGCACGGAAGGAACCCGAGTTCAGGTCATTATCCGTAATTATACGCGTATCTATAAGCCAGGTATACTGGTTTTGTTGGAGCCCAGAATTAGTGGCTCTAGAGCATCCAACGTAATCCAGACACTGGGGTTCGATTTTTCCTTTAGGATTGAATCAGAAGGCTTTTCTTGTGACATCTGGATGCTTTGGAAGCACAAATTTGAGGCGTCCGTGGTCTTTGCTCACCGCCAATTCCTGCATGCTAAATTAAAGCATGCAGTATTTATGCTAGTCCTCAATTCGCCTCCCAAAAAATACTATGGACCATTGTGAATTGGTTAGGTCAGTCGAATCTTGGGCTATGGATTGTGGGAGGAGATTTTAATGCTAAATTGGAGCTTTCGGACGGAAGGGGTGGCGCTACGTCTGGTCGCGTACTTAACCATCTCTTTAAGGAGTGGGTGAATGATAATAACCTTCACGATTTGGGGTTCACATGCTCTAAATTTACGTGGAAGAGAGGTTCAACCCAAGCGTGTTTAGACCGAGTGTTTGGATCTACTTCCTAGGTCCAAACATTCCCCTAAATGGTTGTTCATCATCTTCCCTATCTGGGGTCGGACCATCACCCTTTGCTGATTCATCTCACCAGCCCTTCTTCGAGAATTGAGTCTTCTCCGGCTTTTAGGTTCCAAAATGCGTGGATTGCCCATGAAAGGTTCGCCGAAGTGATCGATGCTCATTGGAATCCTGGAGAGGCAACCTTCAGGCAATCCCTGGCCACCTTTGCTACCCATCTTTCGGAATAGAATAGAATTGTGTTTGGCAACATCTTCCATCGTAAAAAACGCTTGCTGGCCTGCTTGGAGGGTATTCAGCGAGTGTGACAAACAGACAGTTCTGACTCGCTTTTAGACTTGGAGGAGCAGCTGAGTACGGAGCTTTTCTAGGTGATGAGTGAGGAGGAACTTTACTGACATCAACAAGCCAAATGCGACTGGATCTCGAAGGGTGATCGGAATACCAAATTTTACCATACAATCACCCTTACGAAAAGAAAGAAGTTAAAGATCACGTTACTAATGATTCGGCCTCTATGATTACTGATCAGTTCCAACTGCGTCTTTTAGCAAGGAATTACTATGCTCAGTTGTACACTTCGGAAGGTGTGACCCCTCCTTAGACGTTACTTACTGGAGTGTTTCCTGGGATTTCTAAGGTCGAGATTCTAGGGCTAGAGTCCCCTATGCACGAAACCAAAATTAGGAAGGCCGTCTTCTCTATCAACCCGACCAAAGCCCCGGGTGATATGTGCTTAATTGTTGATATATTTAATCATTTGCACTTAACAATTATTGATATAAAAATGTCTAAGATACTCACTTTACTTCATATTTGATTTCAGGTACAATTCGAGAGCAAAGAAAATAAAGTGAGTCAAAAGTACCCCATTTGAGACATTTTCCGAAGATCAATTCTCGCTTGCTTTTATGGAGTGGACAAAGAAAATTAAAAGACGAAAATTGGAGGACAAAGCAGAAGAAAAGGTTTAATGCAAGTTAAAAAGAAGAAGAAGAAAGAAACAAAGGGACAGCGTGAAACCGCTGCGTTGAAGCAGCATTAATGCTGCTTGAAAACGCAGTGTTTACTACTTCAACGCAGCAGCGTTGCGTAGAGGAGGAAATCGCAGCCAGTAGCTGCGTTTAAAGCAACTGGAGACTGCAAAACGATGTGCTGGCCAACGATTCCAAGGAGCGCAGCGTAGAGGGCAGGAGCGAGGCTTTAAAGGAGAGTTGCAAAACTTAATTGTCTCGTCATGGAACAGTGAGAGGAGCGCAGCGCTTTAGTGGAGAGGAAATTAAACTGAGGAAATTAAAAGCCACATCACCTAGCAAGAGGAACGACGACGTTGGAAGGCAGCACACAGAAAGCATAGTGGAAACGCAGGCAGTAGCTGCGTTTAACGCAAGGAACGACATAGCAGGAGAGCAGGTTTTAAAGAGGGTTTTGACAAGTTTTAATTGTCTTGTCACAGGAAACAGTAAGGGAATAAAAACAAGAAGCTACAGAGGAGCAACAAGGTTTTAAGTTGATGGGTGACCTTTAATGGTCCCATTAACGCATAGTAGAGAAAGGCAAGCACAGTGGGCAGCGCAACAATAACGCAGGAGCAGAAGGGTTGCGTTGTTGACAGTGAAGAAGAAGTCAAGGGGTTTTTGGTTAGGGATAAAGATGAGGGTTGAAGCTATTTATCGGGAAAGACCTATGAAGAGCTGAACATCTCAACGCCAATTCGGAGGTGATATCGACGCCGATGACCCGGGTTAAGTAATTTTATTATTATTTTGTTGTTTCTTTCTCTCATTAGGAATTGATTGTGTTATCCGATTTCAACTGATTTGGGTTTCGTATGGATAATCAAATTTTCGTTATTATTCGGTTGTTTGTGTAGGAACCTATTGGGTATTTTGGGTGATGATTTTAATGCGTTCATTGGATTGTTAATTGCAAAACCCATTGCTAGAGTTTCAATATAATCCGTAATTGTTATGTTGAAATTCATTTGTAGCGACTAATGATTCGTAATCATTAAGGATAACATGACCTGGGTTAAATGACCCGAGCTTATGTAGTTGTTGCCTTGATTAATCGGTTTTCCTAATTCGTAATGCTACTGCCTAATTAAATCTAGAGATCGTATCCTAGGTT
>JANIHY010000209.1:19544256-19559700 GCA_027479065.1 Erythroxylum brevipes
AACTAGTAAAGTATACAATACAACTGTACAATATACTAATATGGATTATTTTGCAATTTTTAAAAATTTCATGGACTATTTTATAAATTTAAAAAATTACCTGAAACAGTACATGATACTGACCGATATCGGTATAATTCCGTTCCAGAACTTAATATAATACCAAATCCGATATGATATTCATAACATTAGTGTAGTGCCAGAAAAAGTGACATGATCTTTTTATCTTATTTCATAAGCATTTATCTATTTATTTTTTTTATATCCGATAGATGAATTCGTAGGTAAAAATAGAATAGGTTACCGTTTCTTTAACAGACAACACAATCTACTTTTTGGAATAGGGAACTCCTCTGGGACAATATAACGATGTCGTGTTACGTCGGCTCCATTTATTTCAAATTACGTGCCCACCGCTGAAACCCTAAACCTTGGGCGACACAACTTTTGGGTTTTACAGTTGAAGGGTCTTTTCGATAAGCCATTATCTGATTCGATAGTTCTAGTATACATCAATTCCTTCTAATTATCAATATGGCCGTGTTTGATATCCAACAAAAAACCAATCTTTTGATAGGAAGAAACTACGAACTCGCTCTGAACCAAGCATTGCAAAATGTAATGGCTGAAATCCACGAAGGAACTCCGAATTTGCCCCAATTTATCCATGTGTTCTTCGAATTAATGCAGGCAAAGGTCGACCCACCTCTCGAAACGATCTGGGTGTACTGTGCTTTATCCTTTACTACCCGTAAAATCACTGCCGAGAATCTTCTAGACCGTATTTCGATTTCAAAGCAATTGTTTCAGCTCATAAGTGGATGTGCAGGTGCCTGTGGTGGCTCCAAAAGCATAGCATTGCTAGCTCCTGTTGTGTTTGAAATGTATAAATTGATTGTTGATTTACTAAGGGAAGATTTGGGTTCCAAGAGAGTCAAGAAGGTGATTAAGCAGGTTAAATCCTTGATCGGAGTGATTCTTGGATATATAACTGCTTGTTGTAAGGAATTGAACCAGCAAAGAGACTCAAATTTAATTGCTTCTTTCGCGGATTTGGTTGGTTTGTGGATGCATGGGAACGAGAACGAGAACTCATTTTTACCTCTTGCGGGTAGTGAAGTATACAGAGACATTGATTTGGGAAATCGTAGCGTAAATTACTTGTGTGGAATCGTTATTGCAGAGGTCTTATTGTTGAAGTTGTGCTTGCATTTACGGGTTGAGAATCAAGGAGTAGAGTTGGAGAAGGAATTGAGGAGTTGCTTAGTTGGTTCAGTAACTGCCTTTCAGAGCATTTACTTTTATGGTATGTGCTGCTTTTATCTTGACTTGTTTCCAGGAATGTCAGCAATTAACCGCGTACATGATCTATTTCGAATTAAGTTGCTTTTAACTGTGTAAAAAATAATTTCAAAGTTGTGGTTTAGCAGAGTTGATGCCTATGTTTATGTTTTTCCCCGTAATGTGGTAGATGAATCAATTGTCACTCGTTTTGTTTTTTCTGCTGGTTGTGGTCTTTTACATATCATGTTTGAGATGCTTACATATGCTACGCAGATACACTTCTGAGGATGCTGCTGCAAGGAAACTTACCTGTGACTTCCTTACTGGTTCGTTATTGTTTCTTCAACGCCTAATTCATTTCCATTTCCTTCTTCAAATCACCAACTTATTAAATCATGTCCTTTGGTGTTTCCTTTTGATCATTGTCAATGACAACTACTGCATTTGAATGGTTAGATTGTTAGGGACCTAATCGCATGTTGTTAGGGACCTAATCGCATGCTATGTGTAAGTGCCACATATATGTGCCTAATAATGCTTCGCTTATGTTATCGCTTGGAGCAGCAAAAATGAATATTTCCATGTTGCCTCCTATCTTAAGGCACTTCGTGGGAAAATGTGTATGCAGGGCTCGGGAGGTGAAGTTTTGTTAAAGACAATTATGTATGATGCCTTACTATTGGCGGAATACTCCTTTCTTAGTCCAAATAGAGCTACAACAGACCTACCAGCAGGATATGTCAGCAGTCTGGCCTTGACAAGATTGATTACTACACATGAAGCCATAGAATTTTTCAGGTAGCAATCATCACCAAATTTTAAATGCATAGGAGATGCTGCCTTATCTCACCATCTATAATGCTACAGGAATGCTGGAGATCAAAAGCGATCTAGAGCTTATTCAAGTTCCTTCTCCATTTCCCAGTTACCTTCAGAAATAATTAAGTTGGTCACTGACCAGATTGGAACAGAGGAAGCAGCACGTAAATTAAACCGATCATCGCCTAAAGCTCTTATAAGTAAGCAGCTATTGTATTTTCTCATCCAAATTATCTCTCTTCCGGTTCAAAACTAAAACTTCATCTGAATCTATTAAGTTTGTCTAAACGATCTCCCCAGTAACAGTTGTATATTATTTTCCAGCGGGATTACTTGTTCTTGAGGGTCAAGGTGTAAGAATTTTTAATGACAGCATTTCCAAGTATCGTGCCAAATTGGCGCTCAATGATTACAAAGCCGACTATGAGCAACCATCGTTTAGATCAGAATTGAAGGAGGGAGATGCTGATACTCTCTTTTACATTGATAACAAGGGAGAAGAGGAAGAAAATAAAGAGACAAATGAATCCATGAATGCTGCATTTGTGGCTACTGCCGGCACAATCAGGATGACAAAAATTAGAAAAAGAGAAGGGAAAGGATATCATATGGAAAGGAAAAGGACCAAGTTTTTTAATCATGAGCTTGCTGATGAGTCTGATTCTGATCGAGAGAGATCCTCATCTATTGATGAAGGTAGTTCATCTAGAGAGAGTGAAGTTGAGAATCCAATCTCCGATGAAGATGAGTGAAAAGGCAGTGCTGTTTCTGGAGAGATAATATGACAATCTTTAAATCTTACTGGTTTCAGCTTGGAGCATTGTTCAAAATTTTGCATGCCAGAGTTTCTGTATAATTGATACGCATATATTGAGTGTGGTTATGCCTCTCTCCTGATTTATTTGGTGCAAGATTAGTATATATTTTCTTTTGTGATCTGTTCATATCGCATTTTCTAAAATTCTTGTCCAAAAACAAATTGAATTAGCAGCAAATATTGAGCTGGCACTGTAAAGGTATATCAAGCGGCTTTATTGCATAGCTTCACCTTGATCCAGCGATTGCTGTTATTTCTCTAGCGTCCAAAGAAAATCCTATAATAATCCTCATCTGATTATCAGCTGTATTAACCTAGCCCTAGTTTTTTCTATCTCTGCTGCAATCGCCCACTGCACCAAAGCTGAAGCTTTTTGCGATCCAGGTCCTCAACTGAAAAAGAATGAAAGGAGCTGTGAATAATCAATATGTGAACAAGGCATCATCAAAAAAACATTGTCTCTGTTAGGCGTATGCAAAGAGTCAACCAATTAAAGAAAAGATGTCATTAAACCGATTAAGTTTGCTCACCACACAAAGCATTGCTCGCTTGATCCTCAAGTTGTACCACGTACAAGTAGGCCACTTAACAAGTGAAGAATGTTGGGAAGCAAGTATACTTTGACTGAAAGTCATTCTGATTTCCATAGGTACACTTTAACTGAAGTTTTACCATGTGGGCTTTAGAACATGATCCAAAGCACAGCCCTAGTAAGTATCAACACTAATGCTTCAACTTCACTTCAGATGATAAGAACTCTGCGTTTGGATCTGTATCACCAATAGTCTTGACAAGAGCAAGTGCCTCCACTAAAATTGTGGAAACGTTTGATATCACGGACAATTATTTCCCGATTTGTGATGCATGAGATGTGCTTCATGAAATCATGGCAATCCCCACAAATTCTTATATTTTTTAAAATTCGGACTGGCTTAATTGGATTAGCACTTACAAGGGCGAAAGCAAGAGCCAGTCTCTCACTGTGATAATAAAGTTCCTGCCTTTTTCCTTTGTGGATAACATTCTGATGGATAATTTCTGTTTGTTCTTTAAAGCCTGCCGAGGAAAGTTTTTGCTCCAACTCCTTCAGTTTGGTATGGATTTCCAATATTTTGGGATGCGAATCATCCTGAGATAGGAAGACATGGAGCTGACCATCGACCTCCACCCAACTACATCCAGGTTCTTTCTTAATGCCTTGTGCGGACATCAATGCTCTGATGTGTTTGACATCATCCCACCTACCTTTGGATGCAAAAATATTTGATAGCAATATGTAACTGGACTCTAGCTTGGGCTCAAGATCAAAGAGTTTCCTAGCAGCTTTCTCACCTAAGTCAACATGGCCGTACAGTTTACAAGACCCAAGAACAGTCTCCCATATCAAGGAATACGGCGCTAGCTTCATTTCCTCAATGAAGAGCTCAACCTCACTGAATCTGCCTGCTCGACCAAGCATATCGACCATGCAAGCACAATGCGCCAATGAAGGGGTTATACCATATGCTTTGTTCATCAAATCAAAAAGGTTTTTGCCCTTTTCAATCCAACCCATGTAGCTACAAGCAGAAAGAATAGCTGTGAAAGTCACCTCATCAGGGAGAATGCCTTCATCTAACATCATATGAAAGGCTTCAAGAGCCTTTTCTCCTTTTCCATGTTGCGAGTAACCAGATATGATCATGTTCCATGAGACTGTATCTCGTGAAACCAGGTCCTTAAAGATCACTTCAGAATCCTCAATGCACCCACATTTTCCATACATATCCACAAGGGAACTGGAAACAAAAACATTTGAGAAGTACCCGATCTTTATTGCCATGCAATGGAGCTGTCGTCCATTTTCTAGGGTTGCCATATGGGAGCATGCCCTTAAGCTGCTGGCAAGAGTGAACTCGTTGGGCCTTAAACCCTGTCCATGCATCTTTCCTATATACTTAACAGCAACTTCTGCTCGATCCGTTTGCGCATAACCAGAAATCATTACTGTCCAGGTGAAGATATCCCGCTTAATCATGTTGTTGAAAATTACATTTGCATCTTCCAAGCATCTGCCTTTGGCATACATGTCAATAAGAGCTGTTCCAACAAAATCACCAGCATCAATACTTCTTTTTATGATCTGAGCATGTACTTGCTTTCCAAAGTTAAGATCCAAAAGGCTTGTGCAAGACCTTAAAATACTGACAAAGGTGTACAAGTTTGGCTTGAAACCTCGCAAAAGTATCTGGCAGAAGACTTTTGGCCCTTGATCTGAAGTTTCAGCGTTGTAGAATCCAGATAAAAGGGAATTCCATGATACTATATCTCGATCAGTCATCAAATCAAATACCCGAGTACCATCTTGCACATATCCAGTTTTCATGTACATCATTATCAACGCATTGCCAACTGAATTATCAGACTCAAACCCACATTTGTAGATACAAGCATGGATGCTGGGACCAAAATGCAGGTCGGTCATATCTGTAGCAGCACTGACTAGACTGGAAAGGGTGAACTTGTTAGGTCTAACTCCTGCACGTCTCATTTGATTGAACATCTCAGCCGCTTCTTGGCTATGCCCTTGCTGATCAAGGCCTGCAATCACCGCACTCCAAGCTACTATGTCCGGATCTTTTATTGTGTTGAATACTTTCAATGCAGCACTTGTCATACCACATTTAAAGTACATGTCAACAAGGCTACAACTTAGAAATTCTTCTGACTCGTACCCACTCCTAATAGCCATAGAATGCAAACTGGTGCCATGCCTCAAATTCCCGGTGTTTGCACAGCCCTTTAAGGCAGTGGACAAAGTGAATTCAGTGACATTCATTTCACACTCTATCATCCGATATAACAACTTCAAAACCTCTCCCGCATCACCTTTTTGAGCATAACCATGAAGCAAAGCATTCCATGACACGCTATTCTTCTCAGGCAAGTAAGAAAATAACTTGTCAGCAAGTTCCAGCTCCCCACATTTGGCATAAAGGTCAACAAGTGCAGATCCGACAAACAAATCCAATGACAATCCAAGTTTTATTGCTTTCACATGAATCTGCTTTCCAAATTCTAGGTCCAAGAGCATAGAACATGCTTTTAGCACAGTCGCCAGCGTAAATTCATTTGGTCTTACATTTTCCTTTATCATTTCGTAGTAAAGACCAAGACTGTCGCTTCCATATCCTTTCCTCAAAACTCCAGCAATTAGCGCAGTCCAAGACATTACGTCTCTTACGTGCATTTTATCGAGCATTTTACGAGCAAAGGAAAGGTTTCCACATTTCGCATAAAAATTAATTAAAGAAACCACTAGATGCGAATCCGGCTCTATCCCACTTTTAATCAAGTTCCCATGAATCGCCTTCCCGTCCGTTAGGGACCCTTTTGAGGCACACTCACTAAGCATCCAAGAATATCGCTTAAGTAAATCTTTGCTATCATTAGTTTCAGCTTTATCACCCAATGCCAAAAACTTAGGCCAGGTAACACCGGGAAAATTTCTGGGTGTCTTATAAGAATCCTCAATAACCTTAGTAGATGGACCTCCGATACCGGTCGCCGCAAAATTGTTCACAGGTTTAGATTCCGAAGCTGTGGGGGTATCACGAGCAGAGAGTTTTACTCTACATGGAAATAACGAGGAGGTAGACCTGGTAGGGGCCTTATGGTGCAAATTCACAAAGGAAACGGATTTGGAGCAAGTAAATAAATGCAAGCATCGAAAGTTCCATATTGGACAAGTAACAAAATCGCTATCCATGAACTTGAGCACAGACAATCGTGCTATGCATCGAAGGAGAAAGGAAATGCAGTCCACTCGTTCTCGTGGGCCGTTGAATGCAATGCAAGTAAAGAGAAGTTTTTTCAGAAACAAAAATCAAATTTCAGCGAAATTTTATACTATGTTTTTTTTTTCGCGCAGGATATTTAATTATAAAAAATACCTTTAAATTATTCTTATTTAAACTAATTTTTGCTTGAATTAAATAGGTTTTTTTTTGTAAGAAGTAAAATTATGATCTCAAATTTTAAATAGTTGTATATATAAAAAGATTTGAACCCACAATTTTATTTAAATCAGAAAAATCCTTTACCAACTCACCTCATATTTATTGCGTAAATTTTTTAAAACAGTGTTAAGATATTATTCATTTCCAATCTAAGATCTAGTTACTTCTTCAATTAAGTTAAGACTTCATATTTTCCAAACAACTATTGCTAGGGATAGAATAGTCAACTTCATTCCAAATTTAAGATGCTCAATGTGGAGATGTGTCCAATCCCATCTTTTTCGGGTTAGTTAAGATGTTTTTGTCTTAGAATGTCAATTTACATAAAATGTCACGTTTAATTTATGATAGATAGAAGCGGACGAACTCGTTCACAAATTCGTAGGAAATTTTATCTGAAACATGTGACTTAGGCACGCATGCCGATCAACTCCTAATCCTATATTGAATGTTGTCTATTACGAAGATTCAATTGAATCTTATATATATTTTCGTATTAGTTAAACTTAGATTTAATGTAAAATTTCATAACGATGGAATGAATTTTTCGAGGCGATGTATGTTATTCCACTTTTGTTGTTCCAATACTCTTCTAATTTATCTCATTCGTATATTTATATAGGTCCCACATAAATGCGTAAATAAGATAACTTAGAATAAAGTTGGAATAGCAAAAATGAAACAGATAATTTGATCTCGCATTTCTCTTAAAACCATTTTTATAGTCATGAATTCATGTTAGATGGTTTGATTGTATAAAAGAATATTTGTCATAGTAGTAATATAAGTTATTTATTATTTGCATCATCTTAGTAAATTCAATCATGATGCAACTTTAAGGATGCTAGACTAGATCAAATTGATCATAATCAAATGAAACAATTAGCTAAAAAAGGCCTTTTAGATAATTTAAATGAAGAAGATCTACATATTTATGTATCCACGTCCACTCACATACTTAATCTTCTGCCTTCAAAATTAGTTACAAACATTCTATATGAGTTATGGACAAATTCAAAACCTAATAAAGCAAGTATAAAATTGCAAGGATATGTTGCCTACATTTATGATCTTTCTAAGTCATGAATATCTTTATTAGATATTTCGAACACTTTAAAAGGTATGAGTTTATAGGTAAATAAGCTAACAAATGGTACTTGAATTTGAATCACAAATTGTTGCATTCTTGGAAAATAAATTTCTAAGAAGGATGAAATAGGAAAGGACATTTTTCATATGAGACTTATAATCAAAGTGATTATGTCACATGGAATTAGGAAGACAGACTCCATCAAAGTGAGATCAATATAAAAAATGAAGAATTAACTCAAATTTAATTTACATTATAATCTAGTGAGAGTTTATCTATTGTCTCTATTTTAAGCGAGAGTAATCAAGGCATTGATAAATATGTATCTCATGAACCCAGATTATGTAGAAATAATCATAGAATTATTTCCCAACATTTTTTTTTGGGATAGAATGGAAATCCCACAATAAGAGGGTGACCAAGGTATGAAATTGAGTCCCTTACTTATCCTACTCAAGAATAATTAATTAATTCGTTTAATTTTCATATAATTGATGCATACCACTATGTAAACATTAAAGTTTCAAAGATAAATTTAAGCAACTTTGAGTTTTTCAAGCAAACAAAAAATAGTCGTCATTTGAATTTGAAATGAAAGACATCAGTTCTTAAAGTAAAGATTTTAAAAATTTGTTTAAAAAGATTATTATCAATTTTAAACAAAGATCCGCTTTTTTCTTATAATTAGACCATGTGAAATGTGAGTATTACTTGGAGGGACATGTGAATAGATAGTTGAAAGCTAGAAACAGCATTTAATACCCAATCCCTTTTATTGTGCATGTTGAATCTTCCCAAATCTGAAGAAGTGTAAAAGCATTACTGCAATCCCCGGAACCTAGGCATTAATTAATAAATCAGACAATCTTTACTCCACCACAGTTGCTTTTCTATTTACAGATGGTCACAAGAAAAAGCGGTATTTGCTGAAAAGGGCCTAAGACTTGGAGAAACGCAACATAACAAATTATTTTTCTTAAAAAAACGGATTGCAATACACCTAATACAGCTATTCCTATTCTTAGACTATTGCAAAACTAATAACGTAATTGACTTACTTTTAGTAAATTTTAAAGTAGTGATTAATTTTTCAATTAATTTATAAGCAAAGATTTGTTTATAATTTAAGTCATTTTTGAAATTATTGTATATAATTACTTAAACAACACAGTATGTATCTTTTAGTTTATTTATAATTATTTTGTAATTAGAAATAGAGATTCCAACATTTTAGTTGCCAAGTCAAACACCTTAAAAAGGAAAGAGTTTAACGTTGTAAAAGAAAATTACATGTATGGTAAAAGTCAATTTTATGGACTGGTTTGATCTAAAAAGCATGATTGGCATGGACATATATGATGAAACCAAATGGAGTCAAATAAAAGGCAAGCAACTACTATGTTATTGCTTAATTCTTATAAACATACATAAGAGATGATTTGTCAATGTCATTACCTCCCCAGAAGGTGGGCATCCAATGAAAGGGCGTACACATCAGTCTAAAACACTAATCGGATAACATCAGTCAAGGAGCCACATGTCATGTTAAAAATAAAATAAAAATCTCTCCTACTACATCTCCCCCTTATCGGGTAAAACATCACTTTCTAGAAAAAGGATAATGACAAAAGAATTTAAAGCAAAAACAGAAAAAAGGGTTTTGGGAAGAAGCCAGCTCAGCTGTTGACAGGCGGTGAAAAAAGGGTGTCTCAATCTCGCAAGGATTGGTTGGTACGGAAATTCACCAAGAGCGTCGGTGGGAGGTAAATAAAGAAAATGAAAAAATTGTCCAAATATGCAGTTGAGTTGAGGAAAGAGGTGGCTTTGTGACCGAGACAAAGGACGGGGGCTAAATTTGTGGAAGTCGGATAAATAGGTAAGAGAAGAGTGTGTTATTTAGAGAACCACATCGAGAGAGAGAGAGAGGGTTCTCGTCGGAGAGACAACGGAGACAAGAGTATAGGCTGGGTGGGCTTCTCTGACAAAAGGGTGTGACAGAGACAGCGAGGGAGCCGCGGCCATGGCAGAGTCGAACGATTCTGTTTCCGTTGACATGGAGAAGATCTATCTCGGTGGAAAGGTTCGGTTTTTATTTCTGGGTTTGTTTCTTACTGCCAATGCACGTATGCATTTGTTTGATTCTTTTGTTCTTACTCAATTCTTAAGTGGGTTGTTCGTTGTTTCCTTGATGTTTAATGGATTTCAAGCTTCCGACTTTATTCCGTTAATGAGCATTTTTTTTCTGCTTTTGTTCTCTTTCAAGTTCTTCGTTCAAAAGGTTTTGAAGCCGCGACTTTTCTTTTTGATTTTCCCTTTCGATGATGCGCGATTTTGGGTAGCATTTCATAGCACCAACTGGGCACTTGATGTGCATTTTGGGTTAACAGTCCTTTTTTTTCTCAACTGGAAGCTGACATAAGAGTTCTTTCCTATTTTTTTTTTTAATTCTTTTATGTTTCATTGGCGTTCTTGGATTGGTTATTTTATCACACTAACTCAGAAGGAAAGTACTCTTTGATCTTCAATTTGCCCCTTCTGATTTAATGTGTTCTTATGAATGCAATAATCATTCGGTAGGAATGTTTTCTTCGCGAAAATTTAGACTGGGTTTTTGATCATCTTGGTACCTGAGATTTTAACTTTTGGGTAATTATTATTTCTTCCTTAAAATAAACATCTTCACTTTGTTCAATGGTTTCCCGAAAATGCCATCTTTTACTCTTGTATGTTAATATGAGGAATCATGAATGTGAGAGGGCTAAATTGTTGAGGTTTAGAATCATCTACTTAGACCTTTTCTTTCTTTTTTTTTTTGGATTGATTTTAAATTTGACATCGGCTATCGCATCCTGTTTTTGTTTTCTTTTGCTGTTCTTATTTGTCTAAATCTGTTCGATTGTTTGAATTTTTAGTGTCTTCGCCATCTTCTTTTTGTTCCTCTGTCTTTCTTTTTAACCGGGGTTGGGGGCTGAGCGACATTCTTGTATAATGCTTTTCCCTACGGCCAAAGTTACTTGATTTTTGAGGTATAATATTTTATCTAACATCAATTGCTGCCAACAGAAGAAAGCTCACCCATACTTTTCCTTGTCTTACTTCGTTTTTTTTTATATAAAAATATTAAGAGATTGAGATTTGTAGCTGTTTTATCCCCCGGGTTTTAATTTGTTTGTTATGTTTATCGTTAATTAAATAAGATTCCGTTCTCTCTCTGCTTTTGAACTGTCAATACCTTTTTATGAGTACAATGATTGGAATCAGGAAGCTACTTGTTTTGTCTTCCTATCTCTGGAGTAGAACAAACATGTTTTGCAAGATAGTTGGCATACCCAAAAGTGAATACGTGCACATGGAGAAGCTTTCCTTGGGAATAAATTAATCTGGACAAAGCTAAAGCTTCTTTGCTGAATGTGGGTAGAAGAAAAAGACGATTGTTATTGCTTTGATGAGGCCTTTTCTAGCTTGAGAATAATATTATTCTTGGTGAAAATTACCACAGTTTTTGTTTTGTTTTTATGTTTATAGGAAAAGCTGCCTTTATTTTTTCTTTTACTTGTGTCTTACTCCTATTCTCTGTTTGTAAAATTCTCAGGAACACCATGTAAGGACTGGCCGTGGTTCTGTTTCTGTTATAGTCTATGGGGACCAAGACAAGCCAGCAATGATTACCTATCCTGATTTGGCTTTAAACCGTAAGTATATTAGATAAAATTAATTCCTAGTCTGTACATTTACTTATCTACTTGCAAACGCATGCGAATGCGTATTTCAATTTTATTTTTTGTCAACTAGTTCTGCTTCCATGCATAATCATGGTGTATTTATAATCTCCAATTCGACACACAATTACACTTTATATATTCGTCCTTTCTTTTCTGTGATACATTCTTCCTTTGAATCTGACAAGTTTGCACTCCTTCTCGTTTGTAATGTTTGCTCAGATATGTCTTGTTTTCAAGGACTGTTCTTTTGCCCCGATGCAGCTTCTCTGTTGCTACACAACTTCTGCATTTATCACATTAGTCCTCCTGGGCATGAGGTCGGTAAATTACATTTTGAGTGCCAATGCACGGGTTCAATTTGCATGTGGTGTTCATTTTCTTAACCACATTTGCATCTCATGAGACAAATGTTCACATAGTTTTGCACTTTCATAAGAGTTCTTGCAGTTAGGAGCTGCTTCACTTTGTCACCATGATCCTCAGCCTTCTGTTGATGATTTAGCAGACCAGATTATTGAAGTTCTCAATTATTTCAGGTGAGTTTAGTTGCAGATCTACATTTCACAGTTTGTTTGACAATAATGTTGTGGAAAGTTATTGTCCTTGTCCTTGTGCCTCTTACTTCGAAGTACATGGAAGAGGTCTTGTATACTGAATGGTGTTTTCTAATATTCTGTTGGATTTGCTGACTTCTTATGGAATGAAAATTTCTCTCAGACTTGGCACAGTTATGTGCATGGGAGTGACAGCTGGTGCCTACGTCCTCACATTATTTTCCGTAAGTCCCTTTAAGACTTGTTTTTAACCATTTTCTTCTGGAGAAAATCCAACTTAGCTCCCGCATCTCGTGTATCACATTGCAGATGAAATATAGAGATCGCGTTCTTGGTTTGATTCTTATATCACCTTTGTGCAAAGCACCATCATGGACTGAATGGTTTTATAACAAGGTTCATTTTTGTGCTTCTTATCTCTTTATCATTAAAAAAAAAGGGTAAGAATAGATGCAGTTTTGGCATCATGACCCATAACAATGATTGTTTGCATCATGCAGGTTATGTCAAATTTGTTACATTATTATGGCATGTGTGGCTTGCTTAAGGAATTTTTACTACAGAGGTACTTCAGCAAGGTATTGTAATGCTTCATTCCTGGACTATTCCAACTAATTTTAGCCTTTAGCCATATTGTAGTGATACGTTGGATTACTTTAAGTGAAGAGTTGAAGTATCTGTTGCAACAGGAAGTTCGTGGTAGTGCAGAAGTTCCTGAATCAGATATAGTTCAAGCATGCAGAAGGGTTAGTAGTTGATCTTTTCGGCCTCATTTTGTTTATTTAGTTGTAATAGTGATGCACTCAAGTTCAATTTGCATTTTTGTACTTTATGCTGTGAATTTAAATGGGGGCGATGTTGATTTTAGTAACTGTTTATTTCTGCAGTTACTCGATGAGAGGCAGAGCGTAAATGTCTTACGATTTCTTCAAGCACTTAATAAGTAAGAACTTCTGCCAGCCACTTCAACATTCACGTGTTAACTATTGTGAATAACACCTGCTGTCATACTTCAGTCCCAAATCTTGGAAGGTTTGTAAGCTTTGTTGTGCCATTGTGCAGGAGGCCTGACATTACTAGTGGATTGAAGAGTTTACGATGCCGCACTCTTGTGTTTGTTGGAGATAACTCTCCCTTTCATTCCGAGGCCCTCCAAATGATCTCAAAGTTGGACAGAAGATATAGTGCGCTGGTTGAGGTGAGTACTAAATAGTTCCTAGGATTTAGATTTTTTAAAATATCAATGACGCAAGTATCCAACTCTGTTGCTAATGGTTGCACCTCAATATTGAAAGTGTGCATATGCTGTGATGCTTTTGCAGGTCCAGTCTTGTGGATCAATGGTAACAGAAGAACAGCCGCATGCAATGTTGATACCTATGGAGTATTTCTTCATGGGGTATGGATTGTATAGGCCATGCCAACTCAGTGACAGTCCGAGGAGCCCTCTCAGCCCATCTTGCATCTCACCGGAGCTTCTCTCTCCTGAAAGCATGGGTTTGAAGCTTAAACCAATAAAAACCCGCATTTCGCTTGAAGTTTAATTGGATGGTGCGTAGAGAATGGATTTGGCGATTCAAAAAGGAAAAAAAATATATATTCTTGAATTCTTTTTCAAATTTTTTATTACTTTTTGGGTATGGAAAAAAAAAAGGTAGAAGCAGTTGGAAGTGCTGTAGATAAAAGAGAAGAAATGAAGATGAAATAGGAGTGTGAGCTGCATTTATTCTTTTGTAGCCATTCATAAGGGAAGTCATGAGCTGTCTGTAAATTCCATGGACTTCAAAAATTTGTTCACAGTGACCGCCATTAACGGACACGAACTTGTTAAATTTATCACTGCAAAAATGCTCTCAAGTCTCTTTCCATGATCCTCAATTTGGTTTCTTTTCCTTCCCCATATGTTCGGCTAGTTCTATCAAACTGTCACTGAGCTCAATCTTTTCGTTGCTGTACATCATCTTTCTGCACTAGGTACGTTCCAAAATTTTTATTTTAGAAAATGAGAAAAAAAGGGTAACAAGAACAAGATATTTTAATATCATAATATATGGCACTAAGGAAAAAGAATTTGACTTACCTATTTCATGGATTCATCCCCTCTTGTGTCTTTTAAGTTGGTGAATCGGCTATATGGATGTCATGAACATAGGATTTGACGTCTCAAAATCTTATCTTCCTTGCCTACCAATCATAACTCTAGTTGAGAAAGCTGTTGCATTTACTGTTTCTGGACATTGCTAGGATGGGGTCATGGAAGGAACTTCATGCTCAAGGTAAACTGTCGATGACTTTACAAACTATTTGAACCGAAATCCATCGAGTCCACAAATTATTGCAGAGATAAAAATCCGTCTGTTTCCTTGGGAAGTATTCTTAGATGCTTCGTTCTTACACCACTTCTGTTGAGGTTGCGGATTAAAGGCCGTTGTCACAATGCTTTTGTTTCAGATTTGACTTGAGGATCATTAATGATGCGAGTCAGTATTTCATTGAGAGGATGTTGAAACATCATGGATCGTTGGGATGTTTCTTGCAGATCAGCACCAGTCTCACCCTTATAGATGAAGGAAAGCTTAGGCTATTCCCCCATCACCATTCAAGTGCACCACGACATTGTTACAGTTTATGGTCCTCAATATGTGCAAGGCATGTATAATCAATCATCTTACGCTAGCTTCTGAATGGTAAACTATATTCTTTAATGTAGTTGATTGGTCGTTGGGTAGTTGAAGCTTCACTTGCTTAACAAACTTTTGGATTTGTCCACTACATTTGATTTCTGTTATATACAATCTTTACCTTTTGTTTAGAATTGATGTGGTAGATTCTTAGTTTTATTAGCAGCATACTGTTCACTGTTGGCAAATTTGTCGAAGTTCCTCCAGTTCGCCTGCTGTTGAACTCACCGAAACTTCGCCGCTCTTCCATTTAGTAGAATCTTGTGTTAACAATACCTATTTTAAGAGTGATTTACTTGGGAAGAAGCACATAAAGAGAACTCTGAGTACCAGAAAAGGGAAATACTTGCAGGAAGATATCATGTCCAGTTATGAATTAATCAATTTCTATAAATTAGAATGAATAGAAGTATCATTTTTCAATTAAACATTCAATTATTTGATGAATAAATATATTTTTCTTCAGTTATATTTTAAAA
>JANIHY010000209.1:19624480-19635959 GCA_027479065.1 Erythroxylum brevipes
AGTCGTGAACGACACTTATTTTGAATAATTAAAATCTCTCTAAAACGACTTTTATTTTGAATAAGAGGGGGTATTATATTTTCAATTTTTGATGAAATATATCACGTGATTTAAAAATATTAGTGATACAATATTAATTAATATTAATAAATTCAACGTGTTTCTAATTTTAATTGACCACATTTAATACATTGCAATCTCATGACTTTGGGTTCTCGATATCTTTTCTTTTAGAGATTGCTTGATTAACATCTATGCTCTCCCCTTAACAACATACTCCTTCTTATCCAAAATAAAAATCGTTTTAGAGAGCTCTTAATTATTCAAAATAAGTATCGTTCACGATTTTTCATGTATGTTTATAATTTTATTTACAAAATTACTCTTTAATATCTCTCACATCTTAATTATACAGATTACATTTTCAAGACAATTCAACATGTAATTAATAAGAGTATATCAAATATTTCACTAAATTTCTTAATAAATGTGCATCTTTTTAAAACGACTTTTATTTTAGATAGGAGGGACCATTAAATACATTTAGCCGGTGCTTGTTTGGATTGTGGCTTTGAGTGTCCCAAACTTCCAATGAAGATAAATGTTAGGAGAACAACCAATCTATAGAAAAGTGAAAATAGTTGTCGAATACAAACTTCAATCATGATTAGTAAGCTGCAACAATTTCAGCCTCAACGAGGAGATACAATAAAAAGGCCCACTTTCACCAAAATAGTCAAAAAAGTCTCTCTAAAGTTTGGGAAGGACCATTTCATTCATAGTAAAGGTCAAAAAAGCCTTGCGTTGCCGCATCCATTTAGGTTTTGTTTTTGTCCTGACTTTGGAGCTGTCTTGTTTTGTTTTTATGTAAGATGAAAAAATGGTTCCTCACCCATTTCTTGCGCCCCGTTCAGGCCACAAAAGTAACATGGAAATCGGCATACATGGTGGCGACTTAAATCCAACTGCGACTCTTTCCAATAATGTTATGGGGTAGGCCTAATTTGGTTCAAACTTTTAGATTTTAGATTGTAGTCAACGAATCAAAAATAAGAACAACTACTTGAATCATTCATGAAATTAGTTGAATTGGGAGAAAAATCCAATTTAAAGGGATAAAAAGACCACATTTTTTTAAGTTGTATTGATTTTTTGTCAACCTAATCTTTTGATATACTTGAATAGATGTTAAAGCAAAGTTCTTTACCATTCCAAATTCAAAACTTGTCACAATCTTAGGCCTCCAAACTGTGAGAATAAGCATTGCAATGATGCCAATGGGAGTTTATAGTAAAAGGAGATTGTAATGGAAGCAATGTTATATTGTAAAATAATGCCTACGGTCAATATTCCTTAACTAATCCTCTGCAACTATTCGTTAAAATTGTCATAAGAAAAAAATTCCACTTTCTAATTAAATCTTGCTTATTCCATACATCAGAAAAGGTCAAACGCAACAAGTCGAAATTGGGGTTTTTAAAAAAAGGTTTGGAAGTCTGGCTTAATTGATGGTAGGCAAAAGGCAAGCCTCTCCCAATAATCTATGCAATTGGTTGAGCATATACATGGGACCAGCAAGTGTCGCTGCACGAAACAACCCTTTTCCTGTTGTTGTTTCAATCTTGTTCCTTTTTCTATATTTGGAGTTTTGCTCATTCCTTGATTCTTATCTGCTTGAGCCGGTTAACAAGATACACGTTTAAGAAGAAAAGGACTGCGCCAAGCCAACAGGCTGTTTCTCGTACGACTACAACTACAACTACAACCCCGGAGTTCTGTCCACTAAAATAACTTCACGCTTTCTACATGAAACATCTAAAAGTTAAAGCTGGCTTCAGTTTCAGTGAAACGAACTTGTGATTGACCAAAATTTGCTTTTTTTTATCATGTTTCTGTCGTTTGATCCAAAGTTTGATCACAGTGATTTCGCATCATGTAAACAGTAGCGTAACTTCTACCAGAGGCCTAGTTGGGAAACTACCCTGAACTGCACGTCCTCCTCTACTTTTGGGAACATCTTGGTTTTAGTGTTGTAGCGATGTTCGAGTGCTTCTTGTGATTTGGGATATGGTATGATGCAGGGCTTTGATTGGGGACTTTGATTCTGGGGTGTGTAAGAAGCTGGAGGGCCTTAGGTAAGGAATATATTGGTTGGAGTGGGGCTTAAGTTTACGGTTGGAGATGAACAGGAAAAGTGCTTCAGATGTGGTCACCGGGAAGGTGGTGGTGATTGCCGTGAAGGCATCAACTGAGATACGAAAAAATGCTTTAGTGTGGGCTTTGACTCATGTGATTCTGCCAGGGGACTTCATTAAATTGCTTGTGGTCGTCCCTTCACGGGCCTCAGGTAAAAGTCAGCACCTTTTATCACACCGAAGTTTCATTTTCCTGTTAAAATCTGATGGGTTGATTTTAGGGAACCGTTTTACTTCCTTTTTTGTTCTTGAATTCTCTGTTGAAATCAAACTGTTTACAAGCTGGGGATAACAAAATGAAGATTTTTGTTGAGTGGCCACTTTCTTTATGGAAACATGATTACTCTTGTGACCACAATTTAATGAATAGTTGTAAGATTGGGGCTTTATTCCCTGTGTGCCTAGTTTTAAATGGATATACATGTTTAAAATCCTAGAAACTCCTGCAAAATGTTTTGTTTTAACTTTTAACATGAGAAAGAGCGGAAAGTGGATGCTTGTTCAAGTATAATCTATAATTTCTGTTATGAGTTCGTTATTCTCTCACTTCTAGTGTCTTGCATTACTATCATATTGGAATGTGAAGTTTATGCTCTGTCCTTTATCGTGCAAATTTAGACCAAGATCAAGAACGTCGATGTTGAGGCTAATGTGAATATTTTATTGTTCAGTTAAAAAGACGTGGGGTTTCTCAAGATTTGCCACTGACTGCACCACTGGTCACCGGAAATCTCTGTCAGGAAACAGGTCAGATCAAAGGGATGCCATTTCTGAGATGTTTTCCCAAATGATGGCTCAGCTACATACTATGTATGATACCGATAAGGTTGGCCCATTAATTTGTGTTAAGTATTCTTTCTTGCTCCTTACAAGCACTCTTTGTTCTCAATCTAACTTTTTCTTTTAACATTCCCAGGTTAAAATCACGGTACAACTTGTTTCTGGCAGTGGAGTGGTGGCTGCTGAAGCCAAGAGTATTCAGTCAAACTGGGTTATATTGGATAAGTAATACAAACATGTAAAACTTTGTTCTTGTTTCACGTATCATAGACATGCTTTTTTTCTAGTTTAGGGCTTGCAATTCCAATTATCAGAGGTACCAAGTTAGGAATTACGAGAATGATTTCAGAACAACTGCTATAACCCTGCACTTTTTGCATGTTTAAGCACCTTCTAAAACAAAATTCTACTCCCCCATCCTTCTTTCTCTTGAGCTATTGCTCGTCCTATTGTTTGACAGACATCTAAAGCACGAGAAGAAAAACTGCATGGACGAGCTGGATTGCAATGTTGTGATTATAAAGCGACATGGGCCAAAAGTTCTCCGTCTTAATTTGATTGGATCACCAAGGATGGAATCTGAATTGGCTATGGCACTACGATTTAATAGAGATGCGTTTTCCAACGACTGTGAGAGTAAGTATGAAAAATTAGATACTTTGAGGGGGCCATATGTGACTCCTGCAAGCAGTCCAGAGCGTGAATCGTCACTCACTGCAACAGAAGCTGGAACCTCGTCATTGTCAAGCTCAGATCCAGGGACTTCACCATATGTTCTTTTTGGAACTCGTGGAAATCATAAGAAAGGTCGCCCATTTACAGTTGAAGAAAGTCAATTTTTGTATGCATCTGAATCTGAGATAGGTAGTGAACAGCCATCTCCTGCATTTACAAAATTATATTTCCAGCCATGGATGGATGATTTTCTGAGTTCTAGTGGTGATTTTTCCAAACATTTGAGGGAGGATTCTGAAAGAGACCATGGTACAGCTTTCTGTTCCACTTATAAGAGCATTCTAGATAATTTATTAAGACTTGATCAAGAACCTGATATTGGAGCTCTGAGCAACAAGTTTGATCTAAAATTTAGCAGAAGTGTGAGAGAAGCAATTTCCTTGTGTGCACATGCTCCTCCTGATCCCCCTCCATTATGTTCACTATGTCGACACAAGGCTCCTCTGCTTGGAAATCCCCCAAAGTGGTTTACTTACACTGAACTTGAAATTGCAACAGATGGATTTTCACAAGAAAATTTTTTGGCTGAAGGTGGATTTGGTTCAGTTTATCGAGGTGTCTTACAGGATGGCCAAGTGGTTGCTGTCAAGCAACATAAATTGGCTAGTTCTCAGGGCGATCTGGAGTTCTGCTCAGAAGTTGAGGTTTTGAGTTGTGCACAGCATCGTAATGTTGTGATGTTGATCGGATTCTGCGTTGAGGACGGACGAAGATTACTGGTTTATGAATATATCTGCAATGGCTCTTTGGATTCCCATCTTTTCGGTAAAATCTGCTGAGGGATACATGCCCTAAATCACAAGTTGGTTATTTTATGATCGAGTAATGTTATTTCATTCAAAATTTAGGTTTATTGTGCACATAGAACTTTGTAAATTTCACCAATGCAATTCATCTAGAGTGCACATTCAAAAGAAGAAAATCTCTGCTATCAGGTTTATACTTTTACTTCTGGCAAAGCTCACATAGAGCCGAGCGTAAAGGCTTTGTGGCTAAGACAATGAATTTCATAGTTTGATATGTGCAGGGCATGGTCAAGATCCATTGGAATGGTCTGCAAGACAAAAAATTGCAGTTGGAGCAGCTAGAGGTCTGAGATACCTTCATGAAGAGTGCAGAGTTGGTTGTATTGTCCACCGTGATATGAGGCCAAACAACATCCTTATCACGCATGATTTTGAGCCATTAGTATGCCATGCTCTTCCTTTTACTATATATGATCTCATCACAAGATGCATTTTTTTTTATTTTTATACTTGAAAATTTCCATGATCTATTTCCTGTTTTAGATTCATTTGCTGTAACAGATTTGATAACTCACAACTGTATTATCTCACTAGGTGGGAGATTTCGGGTTGGCAAGGTGGCAGCCAGATGGAGACATTGGGGTTGACACAAGAATCATTGGAACATTTGGGTAAAAACCATTCCATTATGCTTTCTACTTACCGTCTCATCTTCAAACAAATTTACGTTGGAACCGATAAACATGAATCAAAATGTATAGGTATCTGGCTCCAGAGTATGCTCAAAGTGGCCAAGTGACAGAGAAAGCTGATATATATTCGTTTGGCATAGTATTGGTGGAGCTTGTAACAGGAAGAAAGGCTATTGACTTAAGTAGGCCCAAAGGCCAACATTGCCTGAGTGAGTGGGTATGTATCAGTTAGAGAATCATTGTTTAATATGTTCCTATATAATCCATTGTTTGAAAAATTATAGCTTAAGGTTTAGAAGGCTTTTGTTTGGCTTATTTAGTATCGCTGTCCTTTTGCTTTTGTTGTCAATTATGTCACAGGCACGCCCACTGCTTAAAAGGTTTGCCATTCATGAGCTGGTTGACCCACGATTAAGTAGCTTCTATTCAGAGAAAGAGGTTTACAATATGGTGCAATGCGCTTCATTGTGCATCCAGAGGGATCCTCACTTGAGGCCACGCATTTCTCAGGTAAAGAACATAATGTTTGTATTGTAAACTTTCTAACTTGTAAATGATCTCACACCCCCGTCAATTCTACTAGGCATTGAAGCGGAGGAGTAGCATTCTTAGGATGAGATTCTGCTGACTCCTCTCGCTGTGCCTCTCGTATTCATTTGTGATAAATCCTCTTCATTGTTTATTCTGGGACATGAACTGCTTAATTTCTAGCGTGGAATACCAGGCACAGCCTCAACAATTGTTCCGAGATGTAAATTAGTAGGTTGGGTAATGTAGTTCTGCCCTTTCTGCTTGATGGGCAGTTGAAAGCCACTGGAACTTCATAGTCCGATACTGCTAGCCTATGCATTACCTGTACCAACCTTTCCCAAAATGTTAAGCTGTGTGATTCAGTTTCATGAAGTTAGCATCCTAGTTGGACCATTTTTCTCCAGGGAAGATGGAAAGTGCTGTCCTTTTCTTTCTGAAATTTTTACATTTCCCCACAATAACATAAATATGGATCCTAGCCTACCTCCCTCATCAAATTAGGATTAGTTTTTGCTACTCATACTACACTACAGTATAACTTTTTTCAATAAACATGACTCTACTTTTCTGTTGTTAAAGGTGCTGCGGATGTTGGAAGGCGACATCGTCATCAGTTCCACCAATAACGTGTAAAAAGTGCTAGTGAACAACTGGAAGAGGCAGCTACGGTTAAAAAGGCTACGCTAGAATGCAGAAAGGAAGATTTGGCAGAGTACAGATGGAAGTTTTTAAAACATGTTGCAACTGCAGAAAAAGAACCAATTGTTGAAAACAATTCTTTATGTGCCATTGTATCTGTATGTTGGTTAGCTAGGGATTCAGATACGGTAGCTTCAGGTTTTGGTTTCTTAGGAGTCACGAGTCTACATAATCAGAGCCTTTTACACTTTTGTATATAAAAAAATTTGCTGGGATCACTGGAATATACAGCAGTACCTAAGAAGGATATGATTTTTTTTTGTTTGTTTCTAATTCCATCTTGTTTCTTTTTTCTTCACTTTTTGGAATGTGTATATATATAGATATTCTTTGTAGACGCTAGTCAGAGCATTGCAAATATCGGAGAGAATCCAATGTTTAAGAGTTGGTAAAAACTCTCATGAGTATTTAAGGAACAATAACAAAAAAATGTCATTTGTTGTTGTTACATTCCGATTGTGAATTGACAAAATCTTTCAAACTTTTCCATAAATGTGCATTAATCTATAAAATAGAACATGTCACTTAGATGAAATATATACCCTCCGTAGCTTCAGCGATACATTTGATGTGACACATGAAGTCCCTATTCCTCAGAATTCGCCGGTCGTCTTTGTGTCCTCTCTTGTCTCTTGACCTTCGTTTTTCTACCAGCACTGTCTCACGTATCCCTCTCTCTAATTTCTTTTATTTTCTCTCCCTGCCACTTGCTTGGAAGTACCCGAGTTGCCTAAAACCAAGTTGTGTGACTTTCGTACAGATATTTCGATTGGGCAGGGTCATGAGGCTTCGTCGGTGGAAAGTACTAGCTCTATCCATCCCTGTGCAATGGTTCACCCTGATGCTATCATTGGTCAGGTGCTCTCTTCTGTTCTTTTTTACCGCCTTATTCTCGTTTCTCTTAGATTCACTTGCTTCACTCGGTGGGCTAATATAAAGAAGTGAACTTTTGATGATTTAATTTGTTGTTTCGCGTTTCCCTGTAATTATTGAGGAGATGGTTTTCAAAACAGGGTAAAAGTTTCCGTTTTTCTTTCAGGGTGTTTCGATTGGTCCGTTTTGCACTGTCGGGTCAGCTGCCAAGCTTGGAAACGGTTGTCAGTTGTACCCTGGTAGCCATGTTTTTGGGAATACAGAGTTGGGGGACCGTTGCGTTTTGAGGACGTGAGTTAGTGCACTGCATCCCATTGATTTTTATATCTGATCTATCGTTTTAGGTATGTACGCTTACTATTGTTAGGCAGTGGTGCTATAGTTGGTGATGAGCTTCCTGGACGCACAGTTTTAGGGAACAATAACGTTATAGGACATCATGCCGTGATTGGTGTTAAATGTCAAGATATGAAATACAAGGTTGGTTTTTATTTTTGCTCCTTTTTATTAATTACTGATGATATGTAGAAACATGGGAAATTAGGCTTATTTTAGTGGAATGTAGTAGGTCAAATGGCGTCAACATGAAATTGCTGGATTCGCAAGAAAGCAGAATGTACATTTTTCTCAGGAGTTGCTTGGTCATATACTTAAAACATACTTGTATTTTTCTCAATCATGATTGTTCAACCTGCAACATTTTGCTTGAACTGTTTGAATGCTGTGCGCAATTTTACTTGGTGGAAAAATAACTTTTCCTTTGATGTTAAGAATATCTTTCTTTCTCAACTGAACTGAAACATATTTGCTTCTTTAGAAAGTTTTTTTTGACATTGCCTTTGCTGTTATGGTTCCTTGTCTGTCATCTTAGTTGGGAGATGAATGCTTTCTTGACATTGGGGACAACAATGAGATCAGGGAACACACTTCAATTCACCGATCTTCAAAATCAACTGTTAAAACGGTATGGTTATGCATAATGGTGTCATATTTAGTCTCATTGGTCCAGTTATCTGAAGTTTGGATTTGTTTGTATTCCACCTAACATCGTTCTCTCAGGTTATTGGTGGTAACAATCTGATAATGGGATCTTGTCACATTGCCCATGACTGCAAGATTGGCAACAACAACATATTTGCCAATAATACTCTACTAGCTGGTCATGTTGTTGTCGAAGTAAGCACCTATTGTGTTGCAAAATTGTTGGGGTTTTATGGGTTGATGATATTAATCTCTAGTTCTCTCCTGAATAACGATCTGGTTAGAAGTTGATTCGAGAGCTACCAGTGCAGGACTATACTCACACTGCTGGTGCTATTGTGGTTCATCAATTTTGCCATGTTGGTTCCTTCTCTTTCATTGGTGGAGGATCTGTGGTACCATCTTTTCGTTCTTTTACAGCTCCAAATTATGACTTTTTGTAATTTGATGTTATTTTATAAGCAATCCATTTAGGATCTTAGTGTCTGAGATGGACGTGACATTAGACATGTCTGATCATTGATGATGATGAATCCTGGCTTATCAATGCTGCTAATATATGCTAGAACACGTCCTTGTTAGTTACTGTTTTGATATGAGAACCATCAAAGGGGGAAATGGCTTCAATTACATTTGCACATGCCTGAAGGTTTCACAAGATGTTCCAAGGTACATGATGGTAGCAGGAGAAAGAGCTGAGCTTCGTGGTCTGAATTTAGAGGGTCTTCGCCGCCATGGGTTCTCAACAGTAGAGGTTGGTGTCAAAAGAAACCTTATGTGCTGACAATATCATGAATAAAATCAACCAATAGTTTCTGATTATGTTTTGAAAAGAACATATTTACAGAAAACTTTTAACTTTTAAAAGCTGTATTCAAAAGCTTCTGGTTGTGAGTGTAAGTCTTTATATTTGGGCTTAGTAGCTCCTTTTTGAACTCTTATTCCATATTTGGGGTTTCGGCGAACTGCAGTTTGTTGTTGGCAAAGGTCAAGCTTTGTCTGATGGAAGTGCATGTTATGGTAGAATCTGATTTTATAGAACATCTTCTGGATAGCTGAAATATATATTCTCAAGGTTCAGAACAAAAAAAGAAGGGACTTAAAAGCATCCTCTTTAAATTTACTCAAGTTTCAAAGTAATGCAATCATATAATTTCTTATTGTAGTACCCATTGTCTTCTCGCTCATTTCTTTGAAACTGAGTATATATTCCTTTTGCTTGTATTTTCTCGGTAATTTTTACGTTCAACATTTTAAAACAAATTTTGAAGTCATTTCAACATTTTAAAACAAATCTTGAAGCCATTATTTTAAGATCATCGTTACAGTTGACAATCTTCCATTTACAAATTTCAGAGCCAAGTTGGGGAATTGTTAAGCAAGTCATGTCTAAATGAGATTTAGAAATACAATAGGTGCTTTTGATAGGTAATGCTGATAGGGACTAGGAAGTCTTGATGTGGAGGTTCACAGAGAATGGTTGTTCTTTAAGATTCAAGCACAACTAAGGTGTATGATAGAACTCTAGCTTTATATACTAGAGATAGTTTATATTATTGAATATAATAAAGGTTCTCTACTGCTATTACAGAGGGGATTCTACTGAACACCTCTTCTCCCAGAGCTGTAATGCTCCTCAGAAAGAGCACCCTCTCTATCTACAGTATCACTCTTCTCACTCCTTTTTTGCCGAATGCCTCCTCTCTGTCCTCTCTGTGCCTCAAAACTACTCATCCGTACGTTCTGTTACAATCCCACCCTTGTGCCAACTCAGCCCCTCGCTAACTAACTCTAATTAATTAACTCATTCCTCTAAGCCCCCTCTTTCTTTCTCATCTAGTATACTCTCCATATCCTAGGCTTATTCATGTTTCTGTTATTCTCTACCCTTCTTGAAATACCCTCGACATTGGTGCTAACAGTGTGTAAGTTATTTGTGCTTTATTTTTTGAAGATGTCAGGAATTTTATCTCTAGTTGGACGTTGATATAATCTTGTGCTATTCAAGAAATAACATGGGTGCTGTTTGGTGAATTTAATTGGGATATATTGATCCCTACTCAATAGTTTTCCTGGGCTTTGGTTGAGCAGTTGAACTGATTTCTTTGGTATAGATAAGGTAATGCTAGTAGGTAGTATAATGAAGATGGACAGATAAAGAAGGGTAAAGTATTGTGATTGTGAAAATAGGATCCACAATTAGAGAATCTGATGCTTGCTCCTTACATGTTCTTTGATCAAGTCACAGGTTATTTTCTGCATGGAATTTTTTTTTATTACATAAGGATTTTGATGATCAATATTATTTTGTCTTTAGTCACAAATATTATGAGATAATTGATACCCTTAGGCTTAGGCAGACATTTTTGTTCTACAATCTTTTTTTTTTTTTTTCTATGTTGTGTTTGAATGGACTGTATGCGTTATTGCCAAGGATCTAGATCAAGAGCCTGAGGCAGGCTTACAGGAAGATATTCATGCCTGCTGACACTGATTCCGCGGGTTTTGAAGAACGTCTTGCTGAAGTGGTATCACACACCCTCCTCCTCCCCCTGTATCTCCTTCTCTCTCTTGCACATCTATTGAGACAAAAGTTAAAGCAAAATAAATTTCACAGGAGGGGAATGAAGAGTTGAACAAGGTTGAGGCTGTACAATCAATGTTGCATTCCCTCCGAAATTCGTTTGCGGAAATGCGCCGTGGCATATGTAAATTTAGGCATTGGAGCGGTTCTTGAAGGTATTCAGTTGTGAGTTCCTGTTCCTCTCCCTTTGGCAGAAGTTCCTTTATCTCGCTATGCGCTTTGTTTCATATTTGCTGCATTCGTTATCCACAAGTTAAATGGTTTGCGTCGGTTTGGAAATAAAAATATAAGCATCTAGAAATGTTTATTTTGTCTTGCAAATTTTGTTTTGTTTGTGTAAGGGTTGGGCATATTTTTTTCAGGTTACCAAGAGAAGCTGAAGGTGACTGAACTTTGGTATGAAACAATTCCAAATGGCTACGACAATCTGCAAATGGAAACTTGTACTGAAGTCGATGGAGAAATTATGCAGAATGTGCAGCAGACCATGAATAAGGATTGAAAATTGAGCAGATATCAAAGATAAAGAGCTCAAATTTATAGCATGTTTGTCTATATTTTTATTTTTGATCTTTGTTTTTGTTTTCAAATTCAGTAAAATAAATCTGGTTGTTTGAGTTTTTGATTTCTATTTTTGATTTTAATTTTTACCAGTTTTCAAAA
>JANIHY010000209.1:19641900-19666369 GCA_027479065.1 Erythroxylum brevipes
GATAATTCCCGGTAATTGGGCCTAAAGCAATTTTATTGTGATTAACGTGGTTAATGGGTTTGGAAAAATATTCTGAGGAAAATGCACAAATTACAAGCCCTACATGTTCTTCATATCTATAGTCAAAAGCTCTTGTAATTGTTTAGTATAGATGCAAGCTCTGATACTATTAATAATTTGATCAGCCAATTGGTATTTTTCTATCTTCTTATCAATAAATCGTCTACTATTATGCTTTTTTTTATATGATATAAATGGCAATCATAAATGCTGCTTTGAAGAGATAAGTATTGGGTTTCCTCCTTGTCGATTTATCAATGATCTAATTTAATATTTGCTCCCAATATAACCACAAAAATTACAAGGTGACGTGCAAGTTTCTACTCCAGATAACCTTAGTGTAGGAACATTGGAAGAATAAATGATCCCTATCCTCATCAGCTATAGTACATAATAAACAAGTTGTATCAGTATTTTTATACTAGTCTGAATTCTATTCTTGATTGCCAACAAGAGATGAATGAAAAAAAAATATCATTCCATAAATTTAAACACTCTATTCATAATTAAAAAATCATCCTTCAATAACTTTGGACAACCGTTACTATTTTTAAATATGTAGAGCTAATCACAATGTCCTATCGACAAGTTTCTCCACTATCTTCAATAAATATTTTAATTGATAACTTTCCACACGAATTGTGGTGTACTTACGCACACATATGTATGTGTATGTAGAGTGCTAGACTCATATCTACGTATTTCACTCAATGCAGCGAGTGTTGGCCAAAGGAATGCACTTTTTGCATGAAAAACATACGAAAATAATTGACGTAGCAAAGTAAATACATAGATATAGACATCTCTGCGCTAATTTGTCCTCTCACAAGGAACGGGACCATCGTGCCACTACCATTGTCTTCTCTCCGTTAATGATCCATGGTGAAAATTTGAAAATGGGGCCTACTTCTCTGGTCCTAATTTTCAAGAGAAAATGATTGTTAGCCATAGTTCTTTCTGGAGACACAAGTGGATCATTCCAGCTATATTTATGTTCATCTTCAAATCTTTATCTATCTACATGTGTATGTATGCCCTAAGCTCTGAATTAATCCACATTCTAAGGAAATAAATAAAGTTAACTTCATGGAAGATGATGTATTACATGTTCTACTTGTTCCCATGACGTGAAAACATAATGCAAATTCCACGTGCAAACACCTATATATCAAAGAAATTTTGAGATGTAGAAATCAATGATTAGAAAAAGGAGAGACAGATTAAGTTGAAAGGTTATTGATGTTTAATTATATTCTAAACCAATTATTATGCGGGAGAACAACACTATAATAAACAAGTGAAATAGGCATTGGGTTGTTCAATGGTGAAGCTTTTACATTTTCGAAAACTTTATTATTCTTTGTACGCTTGAAGGGACCAGTAACTTGGACTGGTCTAGTTTTGTCATCTTATAAGCACAAAATAAACTAGTACAAGTAATATCATGCCAAAGTTGTAATGTGAGATTGGAACATCTCCTTGAAGATAAGGAAGTGTACAACTATTCATCAATTGTTCGCAAGCTTCTATTAACACTAGTCATTGCATCCTTATGAAAATTATGCATTGTCCACTAATATGCTATTTAGTACCTTATCTTATACTTGTTGGTTAATTAGGGAGCCACTGAAAAGATATAGGCAAGAAGTGGGGACGAAAGGTGGACCTCTTATGGTGGGTTGGATATTAGAGCAAAAGAACAAAAGAAGAATGAATTCATGGATTCTATACTTACACTTCAATACTTATAACATCCTTCTCAATAATATTGTCTGCTTGAATCCATATGATTGGTCATATCTATGATCACTTTTCAGCTAAAGTGACCTTTCAGCCAAATTGCACGTCTTCTTTGCTAGCTGTTGGTCTTAGTGAGGTGTCTACATTCTTCTATATTGCATGTCTTCTTTACATTACATGTCCATTAGAAGAACACAAAAATCTTGTGAGGATAGGACTTCATTTCCTATCATAAGTAGCAATCACAATTATCTATAAGTTATCTGATTTCCCTTATTGACCACTCTCTTTTTCTTTTGTAGGAACTTTGTACAACATTAAGGGAAACTTTTTTTTTCATCACTACATGATTTATGAGAATTGATACTTTTAGAATAATTTCCAAATATATATGGACATATGGTTAAAAGCTCCCTTCCAATTTTTTGTTTTGGAATTCTTTAGGTTTATACGTCTTTATCCCTCACTCAACTGATGGCTCTTCCAATATTCAAGCTCTGGAAGGGGTGATACTGTCTATATCAATAGAAGAAAACCAATTAACGACAAAATAAGTCAAATGTCTTGAGTACTGGTCTTGTCTAGATTCTCTTTTCTTTGAGGAAGTGATTGTGTGTTCTGTTAATTCTAACCCACAAAATGTAGTTTATGCCTCCAATGATGAGACAAGACAAAAGATGCAACTGACCTATAAGGAACATGAACCCAAATACATACAGTTCCAACAGTTCCAGACGTACGAAAACAAAAATTAACAGCTAGAAACATTGTATCCCTCGAGCAATTGATACCTTTCGAGGGGCTGGTCTGATTATTCAATAATGGATGTAAATAATAATGAACCAAACAACAAAACTAGCACTACACAGTCAATGGATATTTACAAGCGATCTAAGAAGCTCAACCGCTTGATGACTAATCTACCATGATCATCTGAAAACCTTAGTACCTATAAAATATATAAGAAACTCATCCTAATTTCTTTTTAATTCATTACCTTTCCTAATTTGATCATGAATTTCAAACTTAGTGGAGAAACTAAACACTTTTATAATGTATGCAAGTCCTGAATATTAAATACTTAGGTGTTAGTTGCCTATGTAGGTATTCATTTGCATTACGGTCACAGTTTAGTAACTTTCTTGTCCACTAGGTTACATTCTTAACGAAGTATATATTCTGTTGTTGCATTAAGCTAGACAAATCGTTGATTTATCATACTATCAAGTAATAAAAATAAACCAATCACGTGGATGATTGCAATACAAAGTGACTTCCATGAGAATTCGATCTGTAGCTGTTGTTTTTTTTAAGTTAAAGAATTGTAATTAAGCAAAAAGTCCCTTACAAGAACAAAGACAAATCATACATATAAATGACAACGTTTAGACAACTCTGAAGACTAACTAAAACGACAGCGTGTATGGACTTTACAAGCTTACTATTAACAAACCACAAAGAGTAAGACGCAACAAGTAAGACGCAAAAAGTAAGACCCAAAAAGTAAGACACAAGAAGTAAGACGCAAAAAGTAAGACGCAGAAAAAGTAAGACGCAAGAAAGTAAGATGCAAGAAACTAAGACGATGGAAAACTAAGATGATAGGAACTAAGACGATGGAAACTAAGACGATGAAAACTAAGACGATAAGAAACTAAGACGATGGAAAAACTAAGACGTAGTTACTGTACAAAGTAAGACAACTGAGGTCATAAATATAGTTACTTCTTTTGGTCATAACTTTCTCTCTAGATATCCAAATGACTTGATTCTTAAACCATTGGACTCGTAAGACATTGCTCTACATCTCTACAAAAAAATCATAGCCCTCTTAATCAAATTGAGAAACATTGAGTGAAAAAGTGGAACGGATACAGTGGATGTACCCTTAGATGGTATGAGCTGGTGTTATTCTACTAAACATACTTCAGTATTTTGATGATATCTTGATATGTAGAGTTCCAAATGAGATAATTTTTAATTTGGAGTAAGCTAGAAATATAGGGCTACAAATTGTATGAAGAAATACGATTCTGAATCGGACTCTAAGAGTTTCAAGTTTTGGATAAAAGTTGAGTATAGGGTACTGTCTTAGAATAAAAGCAGTCCGGAAATATTTGGAGTATAACTTCCACACTACTGAACCAAATTGAATGCTTTTGGTATCATTAGAAAGATAACACATAGAGGAACACTTTTATATTAAGTGAGTACTATCAAATTTCTTTATTTTCATTGTCTTAATGATCGAGAACAGTAGACCCGAAAGTCAGAGTTTGGAGAAAAATATGAAATGACTCGTCAGGTTATGAAATTGGATTCACATGGATTGTTGAGGTATAAATTTTATGAACAAATGCCAGTTAAGTGAGTTTCGATATTTGATTGTTTGCGCTGTTATTGATGGAAGGATACCCAGGATTGTCATGAACATGCATTGTACATAATTCATTTCACATGTGCATTAATGAACACGCAAAATTTTGCAAATTGTGATATATGTGTGTGTGTTATTTGTTATAAAGGAGCAATTGGAATGTCATCCTCCAGACGTTGTCGACACTTCTAGGCATTAGTTTCAGGAGCAACTTATGAGTAACCTAGATGGTTCCTCTCAATTATTGTTTGCTTATGATTATGTTTTGAATAATGAATGTGAATGTGAAGACCTATGTGTTTTATATTGTGATTGATTGTATTGCATGCATTTTATTCATGAATGCATAATCAAATAATGGAAGTTGTGACTAGACTAGCCAATGATCAGAGCTTAAAACTCAACGAATAAAAATGAGCCTCGAGCTCACAAGTGTTTCAGAGCCTCAAGCTCAATGTACAATTATAAGTGAACTATGATACCATGCCATATAAAGTGATTGTAGTGATTGAATGCAACGTGCCCTTATCATAAGATATGTGCCGGAATGACCTTTGGGCATCTCGGTGTGTACCCTGTGGTAAGGGGCGCTACATATCATCTTAGATCAGAGTTTTGTTCGTAGCATTCAGGATCAATAGTCACCTTTATATAGGAGGGAATCAACTTTCCAAGTATTTTCTTTCTAGTTTGCAATCCCTAATAATCTAAGAACCTATTTTACATATTAGTTAACTGATTCTCCATGAAGATACTAGACTAGGTCCAACTATTTCAGATGTGGTAGCATATAACAAATACTTTCTGATTGCTCTTGTTAATACATAGAGTAATTCCTTTTTAGGTCTTGTTTTGTTTTGGAAACGTCTGTAATTTCTTTCTCACCATATCTCCTTGATGGAGAAGGCGAAAGATATAATATAGATATGTTCATTTTTCCTAGAACTCTGATTCAACTTCAGAAGCCATTCCAATGCTTATGTGAAATTTGAACCTGCATTTGAAATAAGACAAAACTCTTGTATCTTCTCCTATATAAACTGGGAATAAGGATAGAGAAAGAATAGGTGATTCCTAAATTCCTCCTCCCTCTCATATAGTACACAGCTAGCATCAGAAGTAATGAAATGCATTATGTCCATTGTGCTTAACTTATTAAGCACAGTGAGCCATAAAAGGATAGAGTGACTAGGCCTGAGAGACTTATGCTGGATGATAGGGGACCAAATCTGCCTATGGTTGTTTTGATTCTGCCACTTTCTGAATCTAGCATTGTTGAAGGTGTTCAGAAGCATCTTGAGATATTGGAATATATCCTTCTCTAGATCTCGTTGATAGTTTGGAGTAAGATATTGCAATTATGATGAAATATTCCATTATCCCCTTAGTAAGGTAGAGTTAACCTTTATGTTGATAGAAAATCCACTCCATATCTGAAGAGCTTGAGGATATCTAATTAGAGGGCCCTTGTCAGTCCAATTATCAAACCATAAATAAGTCTTTTCTCTATTTCCCACCCTACAATTCACCAGAGGTTTTAAGATAGGTCTTAGCTTCAACAGTTGGTTCAAGGGCAAAGAGAAGGAAAGTTTTATTGGTAAGCCCAAAGGCTAGTTCCTTTTAGGATACAACTATGAAACCATCGTGTCTATAAAGACTTCTTTCCAATAGAACATTCCACATATTTTTTTTTATTAAAGCTGAATTATTAAACGAGGCAATATGAATCAATCCTAATCCCCTTTCTTCTTTCCTTTTACAAATTTCAAACCATTTAACCTTGGCAAAGTGGCTATCTAAATTTAAATTTCCCCAAAGAAATCTTATGAAAAGCTTCTCAATGTTTTTGAGGACCAGTAAACATAAAGAAAGTTTAGGATCGGTTTGATGAGTTGAAGTCCTCCAGCAAAAGAGAGGACCTTGTTAGACCACATACCTAATCTTCTCTGTATTTTTTCTATAAATAAAAAACATTCAGTAAATTGAATTCTTTTCATAGAAATAGGAAGTCCCGGATAAGTCAAAGGAGCAGGTTTCCTCTTCATTCCTATAATTTGAGAGATATTGTTTTCCATCATAGTAGCATTAGCAACTAGGATGTTCTAGCTATTAGTAAGATAAATCTCCAGACCTGAAAGTTCTTTGAATACAAACAGTGTTGGCATGATTAATTCAATAGACTTCCCATGAGCCTTAGAAAAAGGCAACAAGTCATCCATAAAACATAGATTGATTAGCCCTACTCTCTTGCATTTACTATGAAATCTGAAGTCTTTGCTTTTGCCTACCTTATGTTGGATCAACTGACATATGACTTCTATGCATTTGATGAATAGATAAGGGGAGATTGGATTTTCTTACCCCAAACCTCTTACACTCTTAAAGATATCAGTAGGTGTATCATTAACAAGGATAGAGTACGTAGGAGTGGTAATACAAACCTCTACCCATCTAACAAACTCACTAGGAAAACCCAATAGCCGTAAGGTCTGAAGGATAAAATTTCATTCCACATGATCAAACGTTTTCTTAAAGTCAACTTTAATGATACAATTTGGAGGGTTGTTCTTCCTTTAATACCCTTTCATTAGCTCTTGGACTATAGAAATGTTATTCCCAAACCTTTACCATGTAGAAAAGCTCTTTGATTATCATAGATCAACGATTCCAGCACTAATTTTAGCCTATTTGCTAAGATCTTTGAAATAACCTTATAATGGAAATTTGTGCATGCAATAGGCCTATAGTCATCCAATGAAGCAGCACAATTGGACTTAGGGATCAAACAAATATAGGTTTTATTGGTCTTCCTTAGAGGAACCCCCTAAAGAAGAATTCTAGAATAGCTCTTTTAATCATAGGACCAATTTCTTGCCATGTTTTTTAAAAGAAAAAACTATTGAATCGATTAAGTGCAGGAGATTTATTAGGGTGCATTTGAAACATATCCTCCTCTATTTCTTTCTCTTCCACTGGTTCAATGAGTTTGATGCTTGTTGGTGGGATAACTTAATATGAATAAAGGAGCAAAGAGAGACATAATTTACTTACGATCGAGTAGAGCCATAGAAACTCTTAAAATATCTCTCAGCTTCCTTTAAAAGTTCTTTTTGCTGGGAAATTTCCTCACCATCTGTAATTTAAGGGAGCTGATTCTATTTGTGCTACTTCTGGATAAGATTGAGTTGAAAAAAACTTAGAACACTTTTCACCAACTTTTAGCTAATTAACCTTATCCCTTTGTTCCAATAGACTGTCATGATCCCTGACTTTAGATAAGTAAGACATTAGAAGAGACTTCTTTGTGCTTAGCAAGATGGGGTTGTAGGGTCCAACTCTAACTCTTGTTGTATCTTCTATAGATCTTTCTTAGCTTTTGTAACGGCTTGCTGTATGGAAGAAGATCTTCTACTCATTAGAGATTTCATCTCCATTTTGATAACCTTTAGCTTATGATTACAAATAAATTGACCTGTTCCTTCCACTGAAACCTCCAAACCCTTTTTAAAAGCATTAGTGAACCCATCATCATCTATCAGCAAGTTGGTAAACCTAAAAGGACCTCTTCTAACATGGTGTTGGATGAGGTTCTCTATCTTTACAGGAGTGTGATATGAAAATAGAGGGTCAAGAAAAGTAGCTACATTATTAGAAAATTGTGTAATCCAATCCTTGTTCACAAATGTTCGATTCAGTTTTTTCCTCAAAGCCCATCTTCCAAACTGCTTATTACTCTAGGTGTAAAAGTGACCATGCGTCTTTAAGTCAAAAATTTCAATTTTGTCTACACAATCGCTAAAATCAGTTGAGAAATTTATCAGGCTATAATTCCCATTGACTTTAATTCTATATAAAGCATAATTGAAATCACCTCATAATAGCCAATGACTATCTACAAGCTTCTGAAAGTCTAGTAAGCTATCACTTAAGAGTTTCCTTTGAAAAATATGATTAGCACCATAGATAAATGAGGTAAAGAAGTCAACGTTTACCTGAAGAAGTTTACATTTTAGGTGGATGGCTTGTATCTCGATAGAAAAAGCTTGGACATCTACCAAAGAAAGATTATACCCGATAATAATTCTCTCATACCTATGAGTTTGATGGTTGGAGATGAATTTCCATCTAGAGCCCAACTTATTCAACAACTCAAAATTCTCATTTTTGATTTTAGTTTAAAAACGAGCAAAATCCAGGGATTTGTATTATAGACAAAATCCCTTAAAGTTGAAAGCTTTTTACGACAGTAAATCCCCCTCACATCCCATGCTATTATTTTCATAATAAAAAATTTTGTTTTTGGAGCTCTTCCCTTTGCCCCTGTTGGATTTCTTTTTTGTGATTGTAAAAAATTCCCCAATGATGGGATCATCCTCCTTATTCTCCACCGAAGTACAGCAACTACTTTCTATATGGACTAATGACAACTACTTTCCATTTGGACCAAACCCATTAGATTTGTCATTAAGGTTTATAGAAAGTTCATCCACCCTCCTATCCTCACCTATCTCATTATCTTCTACTTCAGTAAGCTCCTCTATTGTTTTTCCCCTAGTAATATCTTCGACGGTAACTTCTTTTCCACCCTCAACTACTACTCCTTTCCCATCACTTACTTTAACATTTTCTTCAGAATCATTAGTGTTGTTGCTTGGATTGACCAATTGTTCCTTCTCTAAGTTAGTAATCCCTTCTCCCATTAGCTTGTCATAATCCCCCTTTTGAAAAATTTTGCCCGTAGGTATCAATCTTTTACCTTAAGAAGCAAGTGAAGGCTTCCATTGGTATTGCACAAACACATTGTCTTCATAAAGGGATCTGTCAAGCGTCAATGTCATAATGGGAATAGTTTCTGATAAACCATTGGGTAAAACCATGTGAATACATATTCTAGCATATCCCAACCTCTTCCTATTTGTTGTATTATCATCCAAACATAGAGATTTTCCTAGGAAGCTAGCTATCATACTCAATCCTTTTGTTATCAAATATTCAAGAGGAACATTATAGAGATTTACCCAAATTAGAACCGGCCTCTTTTCCTTGCAATCAATTTGAAAACCTAGCTACTTAGGTAGCAAGATTAGTAGGAAATTTGCCACATGCCACGATCCTTCTTCTACAACCTTTGATGCTTGAGTTTCAGAAGAAAATATAAACAATATATATTTGTCGTTTGCTATTACTGCCTGGATAAAATCTTTATTTTTTCATGTCGATTGAACTCATCTTTGAATTACAGGAAAAGCAGGTCATTTGTACAAAAGAAAAACCCTATAAAAGAGTTCTTTTAAGACCTTAAACCCTTCTGTAGGATATCCACATCAGGGGAGACAATGACACGCCATCTTCAGTCTTAGGAGGGCACAAATGAAGAGAGAGATATGTGTAGGAGCCTCCCACCACTTGCTTCTAAGTTTTTCTCATCGTAGAAGGAGTTGAAGAAGAGGGAGGTAAGGTCTAGATATTGGCCAAAGAGGGCTGAGAGGGTTGAGAGAGTGATATAGCTAGGGGTCGCGACATTATAAAGGATTGTAGTAATGGAAGAAGAGGATCACTAGCTACAAGTGAGGTTGAGGCAGAAGGTAGAAGAAAAAAATCCTCCACATGACTGATTTGTTTTGTAGTGAAATTGGGTGTCTACATTGTCTGAACGGAGAGCCGCCTTGTCAAGTAACTAAACTGAAAAATGACAGGGACTAAAAGAGGATGAGAAAATCAGGCAGGAGGGGGCAAAAGAGGATGAAAGATCTTAATACCTTTGCCATAAGACAATGGAATATTCAATTCTGAAGAAGAGACTTAGGGGGTGTGTGAAGGAGTACAGAAGAGTTTATGTGAATAGAGAATGTTAAGATAAATGCCCTTGTATCGGATACCGGTTGAATTTAATAGCTCGAAAAATAATAACGAAAATAAAAATAAACAAAATAAAATAGGACAGAACACAAAGATTTACGTGGTTCGGTCAATACGACCCACGTCTACGACTAAAGGGTGAGCAATTTTACTAATATGTGGAGAATGTATACAAGTACAAAGGTTGAATCTAAAAGTTTTTAAAACTCATCAAATATACAAAAAAATAACTGAAGAAAGGATGAGAGGATTTGTGTTGTTTTGGTGACTGAAAGAGATGAAGGAATTGTGTATTTTTATCTCAAATCATGTTTTCTATTTATCGTTAAATTCTCAAGCTTCTGTCTAAAATTTCTTCAATCTATGTGCAATCTCAGCAATTGACAACAATGTCATACCCATAAAGAAAATAATGTATCTATAACAAATTCTAAAGGATGGCCATCTATTTTTGACTTAGTGGAAGAGGCCAAAGCATAACCAATAGTCAATAATTTTTAACTTATTGAAGAGACCAAGGCATACAAAAGAGAAGGACGGAGGCTAGAGAGACGACGGAGAACATCTCACTAACCCATGGTTAAACAAAATGATTGTTGTATTATCTGCAGCGTTGTTATCAAACTAGAAAATGTGTTAGTTGCAGACCAAATCATGCTTACGATTACAGCTAATTAATGACGTTTCAACGTCAAAAGACAACTACAGGAAAAAGTAAGGATTCGACTCCTCTCACGTTTTCATCGTTGAACAAAGTTGTTTTCTTCTCTCCAAATCACGTTTATTGATTTAAGGAAAACGACATGAAGCAAGACTGAAATGTTTGCTTTTGGCTTTATTAAAATGCAAGGCCTTAAATATATGCAGTGTAGATTATTGAATGTTAAATTAGTTCTGAAACCTTTGGTTCAGTTGGTAGAGTGACTAAAGCATTTTCCCTCCCTGCAATTGAAATTAGGTAAGAACTTATGTCCTAAGGAATTTGTGTTTATTACACTAAAAGTTAAAAAAAACAAAACAACAAAACAAAATCCTTTTCTTAGAAAGAGTGGTCTTACAAAATTCATCAATACCTCGAGGAAGGAAGGAATTACGAAATATACATATTTGGAATTGGAATAGGTTCCATCCTGGGGAAGTAGGAAAAGCATCAGCTCAGTAAAAAGGTCATCATAAACCTCTTTTTGATATTGGACATGTTAGATCATATTAAGCTACAAGATAAGATACAGTTTTTGGCTTTTTCTGCAGTATCTCGTTATCTTAAAGAGATTCCATAGGACCCTCGTAGGAGGGAGTAAATTAAAAACATGAGGGCTTTCTAATGATTACTTGAATTGTAAAAAAAAAGCTACAGTGGAAAACTCACTGGAGAACTGATGAAGCTTGACAGGGTTTATGGTACAAAATCAGTCTACCTACCAATACCACCATAAGATGGAGGGATACATGTATAACGGATTCTGGAGAATCGTTTCGCCTGCCAACGTCAGAGTAAATGAGTTGGAGCAAATATTGTGTATCAGACGAAAGCGATGTTTGATCTACCCAAGACATCCATCTTAAAAATGGCCTGCATAAAGCAAACCAAGCTGTGGATTAATTTATAACTTCTCAACCACCTGCATGTCCAGTTGCAAAATAATAAAATTAAAACCTCTCCTTGGAACCACGAAGAGAAGTACAATTTAGCCGATGATTAAAGCAACCTATTCTTATGGGAAAATCCTATCGATTAAAAATGCTAAGCACCAAATCGAAGACGTAGAAGTTCATCACTAGATATTAAAAATTATTGCATTTCATCGAGTACTATTATTTAGTGATTGGTCCCATGTTTGGTCAGGAAGATTAACCATTCCTGCACCAAAAAGCAGATGTGCAGACAGTTGCAGTACTATTCCGCTAATAAACTCCCGTGTCCCTCAGAGCTGTACAAAGACGTAGATATTCAAACCTGGTAGGTCTTAAGATTCGAATGGGATCAAATCAGGCAGACCTGCCAATTTCGAAGCCCAAATATTTTTTATTAAAGCTAAACCTACCTGAAAATCCATTCAATTTAAATTTCAACACTGTGATTTAAATTGTAAAAGTTATTGACACTAAACTTATTTGCACCAAAAAATGACTATATAAATTGGAAAATAAATATGAGAAAACCAACTATTTCGTTACGCTGCTATATACAGTACACGTGAATAAAAAATTTCTGATCTGTTGATCGCTTCTGAGTTCCTAAACAAGCAACGAGCATGCCCTCCTACGTAATTTTCCATACTCTACCTAAGGATAGAGTCATGAATGGAAAATACAAATCAACTTATATGTACCCAAATGAAAGAATGAGTGGAAAATCTCTTGATGGATTATAATCGACATAATGGACATTATATCACAGCAAACGTTGCCATTTTGGCAATGGACCGCATCCAAAACCATATGAGCACTGCCAAATGGACTAGACCTTCTGATTCCTATGTCTCTGTGGGCGCAAAGTCTTTGAATCGTCTGTGTTAAGAGGTTCAAGAGCAAAGCAACAACCAACTGCTTTGCATGTCAAAATAATCTCACTTAGTCAACCTCCTTTGCAGTCTTAAGCACCTGTCCTCCATATTATAAGAAGGCGATCAGGTAAATTACTGATATTTGCAATTTTCTGATGCATGATTTTATTTAATATCATGAATCTTGAGATCCTTGGACGATCAAAGTTATACGCTTAGCACTCTCTGCCCGAAAGCTATCTCCTTTAAATCCAATCTGGAAGTAGAAGTCATTGTAAAACACCTCAAAAACTTGCTCCAGTCGGAATTGAGCAAAACATTTTAACAGTGCACCATGTTCCTACCGAGAAGCTAAGCTTATACAAGTATGCATGAGGTTACCTCACTAGAGCTATCGGGGGGAAACCATCTCGAAAGCACCCCTAGCTGCACGACTGCAGGAATCAATTTGAAAAGCAATGGTGTAGTCACCTGTACAAAGAACTTCGTCAGCATCGTTCCTCAACTAGATACGTTACAATCATCAATAGTACAAAATGTCAAGTAAAAGAATGCTTAAGTTCTCTTTAAAGGCAGACTAAAAAAAAATTCCAAATTCATCTTTAATAAATAATTAAAAAAAAAAAGAATTTTCGTTGAAATAGTCATTACAGTAAAGCAAAAAGAAAGTCGCATGAAACTACAAGGAGTCCCGTCCATGTACTTGCAAACCTCTTCAACAACATAAACAAGAACCCAAGAACTCCATACATTGACTGCTGGTATAAAGTACAGTTTTCACATTGTCCAGAAAAATACAAGAAGATGTTTAAGAACATACCAAACTCAGAGCTGTGGTGCCAAGTAGCAGTCGATACAATTTTCCCTGCAACACCCACAGAACTTTCACTACATTTACTTTAAAGACGGTACATATGACTCAACTATCAGACGTGAACAAGTGTGGGCATAGTGCATATGACTCAACTATGATCGGCTTTTGGAGTTAAATGCTAGCAATTCTCCTTCTGGTCTCTGAATTTTGAAGCTCTACAGAAAGGAAACTTTCTTTTCTTTTAGGGTGAAATACAGAAAAGGAATTTCTATCACTTAATTATTCAAATTGAGAATCTGCGGTAAAGCAAAGATGACCATTTAACTCTAGAAGATGTGGTCTAACCCCCATAACCTAATTGTGGAATTTATAGCTCCACAAATTTTTTTTTTCTTTTATCTATAAGTTAGAAAAGAAGAAATCATATTTTTAAATGAAAAAGCATTAAGTGCCAACCTCAACAAGATGAACATTAGATGCTCGACTTAGAAGAACAAAAGCGAATTCCCCTATTTGTGCCAGAGACATTCCAACCTTCACATACAAATACATTTGAGGATCTTCTATAAGAGGAGCATTTACAATTCAAAACAAAAATGTTGTTACATTCCAACAAATACTTACAAGAATGGAAGTTTTATTGCCGTATCCAAATCCCTTGACAACAGCAGCCACCACAGTAGTTTTTAAAATAATAACCAACAATACAGCTGCGAGTAAAATATCCACATGATTCCAGAGGAAGTGAATATGTATCAACATCCCAATGCTTGCTAGAAATAGAGCCGCAAAGAAATTACGAATTGGCTCAACCTGAAAATTAACCAATTCCAATGAGTGCATAAAAAAGGAGACTTTTCCTTTAAATAACAGAATTACAAGAAAACAAATAGAGTAGAAAAGGAAACACAAGCTTTAATGGAGAGATAAGAAAAGGAAATTTATAAACAATTGATTCGTTTTTGTCTCAACGACTTCTATCATTAAAGCTGAGAGATTCTATCACTATGATCTTCTGAATCAGAACAAACAAAAGCCTTAACTTGTTCAAGTGTATGTTGAGCAAGATCTGTTGTTGATATCATCACTCCCGCAGCAAAAGATCCCAGTTCAAGGCTAAGGCCCAGCTTATCACTACACTGAAATGTCAAATCAATTTATAACATAACATGTATGGATCCAGTTCTCTCGAGTACAATTTGATTGGTGGGATGAGATTCGTCTTTTATTCAATTTTGGTTTCTGATCTTGAAAAACTACAAGCAAAACTAAGTAGCATACACAAACTGAATACCAAAGCAAATAAATCACATAAACAAAAGACAAATTCAGGAACCAGGCTTACCCAAGCAACAAGCAAGCAGAATGCCACTGATGCCAACTGATAGAGTTCATTATTCTGCATAAATACAACTTTTACTCAGAAACTTACCATCATAAAGCATATAGATGAAGCAGATGGACTACGTTTACCTGTGATGATAACTTTATCATAAGTTTCAAAAACCTCGATACACAAGTACGTGATACTACGGTCAGAATCGCCAAAAAGCCAAATAAAAGCACAATCCTGAAAAGCATGAGTATAACGTGTGAGTATGAAAATTAGGATATCATAACACAGTGAATATGATACATAGTGAATTAACTCAATTTCATGACAATATCCATCAATCATGCCATACGAATATGAGAATCCTTTGAAGATCCATCCTAACATTGCATAACCTTGAAGCATCCAGCAAAAACAGATGATAATGCCAGCAAGCTGAAAGCTTAATTTTCACATTTTTAGCTGGGGATATTTATGTAATTATTTACATCTCAAACTCATATATATGAGTGGCTAACAGGTGTAGAAAATAAGTAACTACAACCCTATTTTATTCAGATTTTTCCCTATTCTGTAATCTTCATGTTATCAGAGCCATACTGCTAACCCTAGCCCATCCGCGGCCTATATCTTTGCATATTTCAGCCGAAACCCTATGGACATGTCTGGTGGAAAGAAGGAAGAATCTTTTTAAGTCTATGACTGAACATACCGCTTTTAATGACAATCCTTGTCTACAAATCAGTCCAGTTAAACTAGATGGAACAAATTATCTTGCTTGGTAGCAATAATGATTGCTGTTTATCCAGGCTAGGGGATTGAAAGGCTATATCAATAATAGAAAAATAAAAACCAGATGAAACTGATCTGGTATGCAGCAAATGGGACTCAGAAAACTCTCTCATCATATCATGGCTGATCAACTCAATGCTATCTTCTCCTAGATTTTGGGATGCAACTGCCCAAACTTACTCCCTATCAGGTAATGACACCCAAACATATAAGTTGCGGAAAAAAGTTCATGAAGCCAAATGAGTTTAGATGACTTAACGCCCAAATATATAAGCTGCGGAAAAAAGTTCATGAAGCCAAATGGGGGGAGATGACTATTGCAGTATTTTTCTAAACATAGTGGCTTGTGGCAAGAATTTGACTATTATCAGGGTTTTCAAGCATCCTGTACAACTTTTGCAAAAAAATTCCATAAATTAATTGTAAAGGAACATATGTATGACTCCCTAGCAGGATTGAATGATGTATTGACTCCCTAGCAGGATTGAATGATGTATTTTATAAGATTAGAATAAAAGTTTTTGGGTATGATCCTTTTCCCTCCTTGCGGCAAGCATATAGTTATGTGCAACAGGAAGCGAGTAGATCTAATGCTATGGTGCCAATTTTTTCTACTGAATGATTAGCTATGATGGCCAACGCATCTACCATATATACATCTAGAGGTGATTCCATGAAGGGGTAGAACAAGATAATAGAAAGTGTTGTTATTGTGGAAAATTGAGACATACCGAGGACACATGCTGAAAACTTCATGGTCGTACAATACATGGTCGAGGTCGTAAAAAGTTTGGGAGTTCAAAACATCAAGCCCACATGTCTTAAACTCTTGATACTGAGCTGCCAAGAGAAACCAATCCTTATGGTGGAATTTCCAACAAAGAATTGAAAACTCTCAAACGTCTTATGGCCAAGTTTGAGTCTCCTTCCACCACAGCTACTGCTTCCACTCCTTCCTTTTATCTTGTACATTCTTGTTGGTTTGTATATAGCTGTATAGTGATAAAATAGGAAGTTATTTACTATTATTGATTGTATTTCCAATTCTAAGGCTAGGTATCAAAAATTTATGCATGTATTTTCATCAAAGTATATACGATAAAAGAAGAGTTCTCTAAGTTTAACATGATATCAGAGTCAGGGTTTTACGATTTTCGATTCCTTTCCGATCAATTTCCGGCACAATTTAGACTTCATTAATCTAGTGTTAGAACAAAGATCTAACATCACCAGCCTATTTCTCTCTCACTCACCGATGGAACACCATAATCGCATTGTTGATCGTTGTTCCAAGCGTCATCACACACCACTCATTGCTTCGATGTTTCGTTTTCCGATCTCCCTCTTCGATGCGCGTCTCATCTCACTGCCACCACTCATTTGATCAAACAACCCCAACCAATAGTTTCCTGTAGCCCTCAACAGATTTTGCCATCGGAAAATGTCACCAAAAGTTGTCAAGAAGCTGCCCTCTTATCGATCTCTATCTCTGGCGAGTGTGACTTGTCACCATCGGCGTCAACAAACTCAGCATCCAACAGTGAGCTAACCCCCTTAAGTTTCCCTTCTGTTCGATGTTAGGTCACTAGAAAATTAGCCCAATAGTCACCAAATTTTTTTTTTCAGAAGCTTTTCCGTTCAGGGCTCCTATAAAATTCAGGTCTCAAGCAGGTGCTCTTCCCTTTATTTATCTTCCCTCAATTACAACAAAGAAACTAGTAGGAAATTCTAACTATACCTCATGGGTTGCCTATGAGTCAAGGCCTAGCCAATCACTTAACTACTAGGATTGAGGATATTCAAACAAATAAATCCACTTGGGCTCAAATTGATGCATTATTATGTAGTATGTTATGGCAAACAATTGATCCTCAACTCCAACCTATCTATAAGGCGTACAAAACTTGTGTTGAGATATGGAGTTAAGCAAAATTACTTTATACCAACAACATTAAGAGATTGTATTGTGTAGTATCAAACCTGGTTAATCTCAAACAACAGGATATGAACATGTATGAATTTCTTGGTAGAGTGGCCTCCCTGAAAACATAATTCAACCTATTACTACCTACTGGTAAATCTGTAGCAGAAGATCTTTGCACAACAAGATATGTTTTTTATGGTTCTTACTCTTAATGCTATCAATCTTGAACTTACTTCAGCACGAGATCAGATTTTGGCAAGTCCTATAATACCTTCTCTTGATGAAGTATTTGCTCGCTTATAGTGTGTTTCGTCACCTAGCATTATAATAGGATCTCCCTCAGTTAATTCTTCTGCTTTGGCCTCTCAGTCTTAGAGTATTAATAGAGTAGAGCAAGGGGATCGTGGTGGTCGACCCAAACATCGTTATTGTCATCAATGGGGACATACAAAGGATAAATGTTATAAATTGCATGGTCAATCTCGAGCTGCTAATGTTGTTCATATTGATCAGTCTGAGTCCTCTACCCAGCCATCGTTGACTCTTACTGGTACTGATTATGAAGAGTATCTCTCAAGTATTAGACAGCTAAGCAGTCTTCCTCCTCTATTGCTTAGATAGCTCATTCAGGTAATTCCATAGCATGCCTCACTAAGTCTTTCCCTTAGGTACTTGATTCTAGTGCTTCTGATCATATTTCTGGTAACCCACGTTTACTCTCTTACTTTACTAACACTACATCTTTTCCACCTATTACTTTAGCTAATGGGACTCAAACAGTGGTTAAAGTTGTGGGTTTTGCTCAACCACTTCCATCCTTGCATTTAGAATATGTTCTTTATATTGCTAATTGCCCCTTTAATCTTGTATTGGTCAGTAAACTTACACGTGAATATATAACACTGATATTCGTGCATTGAAAAGTGATAATGCTCGTGAATATTTGTCTATTCCCTTGACTCAATTTATGTCTTCCCAAGGAATTCTTCATCAGACCTCATATGCTTATACACCAAAACAAAATGAGATTGCTAAATATAAGAATAGGCATCTCATAGAAATTGCTCGTACCTTGCTTTCACATAATCGGGTTCCATCATCACAATATTGGGTAGATATCGTCTTAACTGCATGCTTCTTGATTAATCGCATGCCTTCATCCAGTCTACAAAATCAGGTACCCTATTCCATCTTATTTCCTGATCAACCATTATTCTCCCTTCCACCATGGGTCTTTGGTTGCACATGTTTCGTTCATATCTTTTCCCCTATTCAAGATAAACTGTCAGCTAAATCTACCAAATGTATTTTTCTAGGTTACTCACATCTTCAAAAAGGTTACAAGTGTTATTCTCCATCAACATATCGATATTTTGTTTCTGTTGATGTTACATTCTTTGAATCTTCTCAATTCTACTCATCATCTCCAACATATATCACATTTATCCTGATGATGTGACTCCTATAGAGGCTCCTATTTATTTAGTTCTTGCTCCGAATTCCTCACCTACTATAGTTCTTCCTCTTTAAGATTAGTTTCCCATTGCCATTCGCAAAGTTACATGTTCCACTCGCAACCCTTATCCTATTTATAATTTTCTTAGTTATCATCGGTTATCACTAACATATTTTGCTTTTGTATCCACCATCTCTTCTATCTCTGTTCCTTCTAATGTACATTAGGCCCTTAATGATCCCAAGTGACATAAAGCAATGGTTGAAGAAATGACTACTTTACATAATAATGATACTTGGGAGTTAGTTCCATTGCCACCAGGTCACTCCACTATTGGTTATCGTTGGATATATACGGTCAAAGTTGGTTCAGATGGTCAAGTTAATCGACTAAAGGCACGTTTGGTGGCCAAAGGGTATACACAGACTTATGGGTTGGATTATTATGAAACTTTTTCTCCTGTGGCCAAAATTCTTCTGTTCGCTTGTTTTTATCCATGGCTACCATTTGCCAATGGCCTCTCTATCAATTGGACATTAAAAATGTCTTTCTCCATGGTGAGCTTCAGGAAGAGATTTATATGGAGCAACTACCTGAATTTGTTGCTCAGAAGAGTCTAACTTAGTGTGTAAGCTTTGTCGCTCTTTATATGGTTTGAAACAATCTCCTCATGCCTGGTTTGGACAGTTTAGTCATGTTCAAGAGTTTGGTATGATTCAATGTGAGTCTAATCGTTTTATCTTCTTGTAGAGAATCCCGTAATAAGAGATAGTCCCTTAATTAAGGGATTACCCTTATAGATTATCCTTAGCTGTAATATCTAGCTATATTAGGGATATTTCCAAAAGTACCCTAGCTCTATATAAATATAGCAGTATCTGTACATCTACTTTTTATTTGAATAAAAGAAGTTTTTACTTGGTATCAGAGCCTCACGATCTTCCATGAATTACAAGGTTGCAATGGTGGTATCTCGATCTTCATCCCTCGAAACCACCAGCAGCTCTACCCCTCTCTCTGGATCAAGAAATCAACCTGATTTAGTTAGCATATAACCAGAAAATTCCCTAATATTTCAATCAAAAAGCTGAATGGCAGAAACTACCTAGAATAGTCCCAATCAACCCGTCTAGTAATCACTGGAAAAGGAAAAATAGGGTACATAACAGGAGCAATCCAAACTCCAAGACCAGAAGACCCCAATTTCGACCAGTGAAGCTTGGAGAATGCCACAGTTACAGCCTGGATTATCAACTCCATGAAACCAAGGGTTGGAAGACCCTTTTATTTTTCTCCCAACAGCCAAAGATGTATGGGAAGCAGTCAAAGAAACATATTCAGACCTAGAAAACTATGCTCAACTGTTTGAACTCAAATCAAAAATGTGGAAGATGTAGCAAGGTGAGCAAGATGTGACTGCATATTATAATGAGATGACTATAATATGGCAAGAGTTGGATCTATTTGAAGAAACAAAGTGGAAAGATCCAGAAGATGTAGCCCAATATAGAGAGAAAGTTAACAGGGGAAGAGTGTTTGCTTTTCTGGCTGGTTTGAAGGAAGAATTGGATCAAGTTAACAGACTTTGGGAAGAAGGCCACTACCTTCAATCCGAGAAGTCTTCTCTGAAGTTAGAAGAGAGGAAGCTTGTAAAAATGTCATGTTGGGAAAAAATGGAACTATAGAATTCTAGAATGAAGGTTTAGCCTTGATCTCAAAGAATAGTGACAGTGAGGGTGAAAAAGGTAAAACAAGCAGAAAACTTCTTGTGATTTTTGCAAAAAACTGTGGCATACAAGAGATACCTGCTAGAAGATACATGGTAAACCAGCAAATTGGAAGAAAAAATGGACTATTGGAGCAGGAGAAGGGAAGGCTTTGCAAGCTGGGAATCAGCCCAATCATGACCAGGACACTTCCAACTCAATCAGGACCTTTCCTTTCACAAAGGAACAGCTTGATTATCTGTACACCTTCCTTCCAGATGAAAATTCAAAAAAACCCTCTTGTTCTATAGTCCAATCAGGTATAATCCTTCCAAAAGCCTTTATTTGTTCTATACCCTCCTATTCTTGGATAGTTGACTCTGAAGCCACTGATCACATAACTGGTAGCTCCAAATTTTTTTCCACTTACTCACTGTGTGCAGGGAACTAGAAAATCCGAATTGCAGATGGTTCCCTAGCTTCAGTAGCAGGGAAAGGGACAGTCCCTATTCAGAAACCTTAACATTAAAAAATGTTCTTCAGATTCCAAATCTTTCATATAACCTTGTTTTTGTTAGCAAGCTAACCAAAGATATGAATTGCAAAATTTTTGGTCAATTCATTGTATGTTTCAGGATTTGGAATCGGGGAAGATGATTGGGGTTGCTAAGGTTATTGGAGACTTATATATTTTGCAAGAAGAAGGCAAGGAACATGGAGAAGGGAGCTGTCACATTACTGTCAACAAGGAGGAGGAAGAAATAATGATGTGGCATTATAGGTTAGGACACCCTAGTTTACAATACCTAAAGTGTGTGCTACCTCATTTATCTATCAATAAAAGTGCTATTTTTCAATGTGAATGTTGTGAGTTAGCTAAACTTCATAGAAGTCATTACCCCATTCAAAACAGTCAATGTCCAGAGTCATTTATGTTAATACACAAAGATTTATGGGGTCCATCTAGAACTAAAACACCTAATGGAAAGCGGTGATTCCTCACTTTTATTGATGATTACTTTAGGATCACATGGGTGTTTCTTTTAGGAGATAAATTGGAAGTTTGTGCCACAATAGTATCCTTCTATAACATGGTGAAAACTCAATTTCAAAAGGAGAAGTGACAATTACACCCCACAATAGTATCCTTCTATAATTGGAGGGAAGTCTATAGAATGTTAAGAAGGGACAATGGGAAGGAGTATGTGAACTTGGTAGTAAAAAAATTTCTAGATAGCAAAGGAATTATCTACCAAACCTTATACAATTACACCCCACAGCAAAATGGAATTTCAGGAAGAAAAAACAGACATCTTTTAGAGGTAGCTAGGGCTATTAGGTTTTAAACACATGTCCCAAAATACCTATGGGGAAAAGTAGTTCTCACTGCCAATTTTTTAATCAATAGACTTCCCTCCAAAACCTTAAAATTCCAAACCCTATTTCAAATCTTCTCTTCTTTCTTCCCTAACACAAAACCGAACCCACCTATCCCTCTAAAAATTTTTGGCAGCATTGTATTTGTTTATAACCATGATCCCAAGAAATCCAAACTTGATTCTAAAGCTATCAAGTGTATTTTTGTTGGCTACTCTAGAATTCAAAGGGATATAGATGTTTTGATCTAATATCTCGAAAGTTTTTTACCTCTATAGATGTTACATTTTTTTAGGGTAGACCATATGATAGTGACACTCATCTTTAGGGGGAATATTTCAGTAAAGAAGATGAGAGGTCTAATGGAAAAAAATTGAGATATTAAACCTAGAGGGATCAACAGTAGAGAAGATTACTAGTTAGGGGGAGGAAACAGAAAATCAGGAAGACAATGTTGAAAAGGAAGTTGAAAAACAGAAAACACTCCACGATGCAGTATATAGCAGGGGAGTAAGGGAAGTAATCTTTGATACAACTCAATTATCATCCCGGAATCTAAGTCCTAACATCTCTCAATCAGAAACTAAGATCAATAGCACCCAATCAGGTAACTCAAATGATCTCCTTGGTGATATTTTTCTTCCTATTGCAATGAGAAAAGGGAAAAGATCATGCACACAATACCATATTTCCAACTTTGTCTCTAATGCAAGATTGCCTCCAACTTTTTCTACCTTTATTTCCACACTAACCAGTGCAGAAATTCCAAACAATATACATGATGCTTTGGTTATTCCTGATTGGAAGGAGGCAGTTTTGGAAGAGTTAAAGGCCTTGGAAAAGAATGGCACACGGAAGAAAACAAATATACCAAGAGGAAAGAAATTGGTTGGATGTCGGTGGATATTTACCATTAAATTCAATGCAAATGGGTCAATAGAAAGATTTAAAGCTCAATTGGTGGCAAAGGGTTATACTCAAACATTTGGGGTGGACTACACTGAGACATTTTCCCCAATGGCAAAGTTGAATATTGTCAAGATCCTATTATCAGTGGTTGCATGTTTAGACTGGCCTCTAATACAACTAGATATAAAAAAATGCCTTCTTGAATGATGATTTGGAAGAGGAAGTGTACATGGAGCTATCTCCTGGGTTTGAGAAAAGCTTTGGAGACAAGGTATGCAAACTTAGAAGGTCCCTATATAGACTAAAACAGTCCCCGAGAGCCTGGTTTGACAGATTCACCAAATTTGTAACAAGTAAGGGGTATTCTTAAGGCCAATCAGATCATACCCTGTTTACTAAAAAGAATAGGGAAGGTAAGATTGTTGTCTTAATAGTGTATATGGATGATATCATAATTACTGGAAGTAATCAAGCGGAGATAGAGAAATTACAAGCTCAACTCGGGAAGGAATTTGAAGTAAAAAACTTGGGACAACTTGGATATTTCCTTGGTATGGAAGTAGCTCGATCCAAGAAGGAAATTGTGGTGACTCAAAGACTTGGGTAGCCCGAAAATGGTACTCTCATAAATAAGGAAAGGTACCAAAGACTTATTGGAAAACTAATTTACTTATCTCACACCAAGTTAGATATAACATTTGCAGTCAGCTTAGTAAGTCAATTTATGCACTCACCATATGAAGAACATTGGGAGGCTGTTATCAGAATTTTGAAGTATCTAAAGGGATGTCCTGGTAAGGGGTTGTTCTTTAAAAAGAAGGAAGAAAGAGGTATAGAAGTCTACACGGATGTAGATTATGCTGGCTCCATTACTGACAGAAGGTCAACATCAGGCTACTGCATCTATCTATGGGACAATATGGTCACATGGAGTAAAAAGCAAAATGTAGTAGCTAGAAGTAGTGCAGAAGCTGAGTACAGAGCTATGACTCAAGGAGTGTGTGAAGTTTTATGGCTCATAAGAGTTATGTCTAAGTTAAATTTGAAAGTTAAGTCTCCTATGAAGTTGTATTGTAACAATAAGGCAACCATTAATATTGTATACAATCCAATACTTCATGCAAGCACAAAGCATATAGAGGTAGATAAGAACTTTATAAGGGAAAAAAATGGAAGATGAAAGCATATGTATCCCATTTGTTCCTACTAAAAAACAAAGAGCAGATGACTTCACAAAAGGGCTATTCAGACAACTATTTGAAGAACAAATTAGCAAATTGGGCATAATAGACATTTTTGCACTAACATAAGGGGGAGTTTAGAGAATCTCGTAATATGAGATAGTCCCTTAATCAAGGGATTGTCCTTATAGATTATCCTTAGGTGTAATATCTAGCTATATTAGGGATATTTCTAAATAAGGAGTTTTCCTAATTAGGAAGACTCCCTTAACTATGTAACTTTATTAGTGTTTTGTTTCTGTAACTTCAAACTCACGTGCTTGTCATGTGACTTTTATTTATTTGTTTCCTTTTCAATTTAAACAAATTAGATCGTGTCTTTAGGGATTTAGCAGTTTTCTTTTCCTTGATATCAAGCACTACTTTAGTTGCTG
>JANIHY010000209.1:19666469-19682202 GCA_027479065.1 Erythroxylum brevipes
TAATTGCTAAAAAAGAGAAATATATATAATTAATTATATTATAATATTCTTTTAATTAATTATTTTGTAATATTATTGTAATTAATTATATTGTAATTAATTAATTGTATTTAATTAGTTATATTTAATTATAAAAACATAAGAAAAAAAGATGAAGGGAGTGTCACTCAGGGATGATTGACATTCTTCTCACGCTCGAGGGGTATAGAGCAATACCTAAAAGTTGGATATCATAATACTGTCCCTGTAATGATAATATATAATTAACCACGCCTTTTTTGTTCCATACCCATTGAATCCTTCCCAAATCCATCAACCAAGCACCTTCTAAATCTTCTTTGTTGAATTGAATTGGATTGTCTCCCCAAATGCTAATGTGAATTTTGGGTTGTTTGATATTAGGATTAGAATACTGGCACAATTTGAGCTAGTAATAATTATGGTACATGATTTCGAATCTTGATAAGATTATATGCTATGTTTTAGAGCAATTAATATTAAAGGAAAATCATTAGCAAGCGACCAATCATTACATGACTAGGTTTGCTCCTTTGTATAAAATGAAAGAAATCATTCAATTATGTCCATTTATAAGCAATAGTAGATTAAGAATTCAAGTGGAACAATTGTTGGTGCCATTGTTGGTGATATATTTCATGTCCTCCACTTGTTGGTGAGTTATCTATTCCCTTTTAAAAGAGCAACAGTAGGATTTCAATCTCGAATCTTGTGTACTAGTTGGGATTTTCTCCATCAGAAAGGGTGGGTATAGGGAAGCAAGTCTTATCTTGATAAAGGGGCTTGAATCCTACTTGATTAATGTTATGGAACCCACGCCCTTACTAAAATTTGGTTAATTACTTTTCAATGGAGAGCCCTTACTAATAGTTTTTGTTTGTGTTTAAACCCTATCAGTATTTTTATTCTTGTGACAAACCCTAAGATTTATTTCTAAACCTATCATATTTTCTATAATTTGAAATTCTAGAAGTCCTAAGTTTGCAGCATGCTTAGATTAAGTTTAAAAATATCCTGCAAATTTTTACGTTGACTTAATTCTAGAACTAAAATTTTCTGTTGACATCTGAATCCTTTTATCGTTCTTACATCAATATTCTTTGGAAAAGAATTTTATGTATTAGATGCTTTTATGCAAAATCAAAGGGGTATATGGCTCTCCCAAATCTTATAGTTACTCAAGTATTCTATATTGAATATCTTAATGCTCTTTACCTACAAGCTTCTAGGATTTAGAGATAGCTTCTTACATATGTTACTCCTCACACTTATGAATCTGTAGGTGTATACAAATAAAATTGTCTGTCTGTTCCTCATATCATAGGATTGGAATGAATTACCATGTCAAGGATCAACTTATGATATTGATGAGTGCAACATGATAAAAGTATTCATATTGTTCTACATATATTGGAAAGCAGGCATAAAAAAAGTGAACTGACGAGCCATAAGAGAGCCTAGCATCTGTAATAGTTTATTTCCTTCGAATTTTTTAAAAAAGGCGCTATGTGAGCACAATTGTTGTTGCTTTACCTTTCTTCTTTTCAATGCTATCATTGTTCATGAATATTGGTTGTATTTGAATCATAGGCTACAACAGCAGTGAATACAAGCATAAGAGCTGCAGTTGTTAAATTTTGATTTTGAGAGTAGATATCTTTGCTTTCAATGTAATAATCAGTGTATGCATGTATTCTTTGCTTCTTAAAAAGTTTTCTTTTCTCATCTCTGATTTTAGTTGTCAATTAGGGATATCTTGCTCAAGTTCTGTCCTTCCAGTATCAACATTCAGTAGTTGCTATTGATGCTTCTTCTCATCATGGAAAGGTTATTGACGCACGTGCAGAACGAATCAGGAGATATTATGTTGCTCAGATGAATAAATTTGAGTATGAAATGCATGAAACGGTTTCTTTTCATCTTGTTGGTTTATCTACATTTGTTTTTTTCTCTGTGGAAGTGGTTTATGTTTTTAGGAAATAGAGAATATATGTTTGAACATGGCTTTACTTATCCATCTTTTGATGGACGCCTGAAGAGAATAGCAATCAATTGATACGGTATTGAACTTTTAGAATGAGAGAACATTGACTGGGGGATGTAATATTGTTTAATTTTGAAGGTGTTTCTGGTTAGTTAGTTGGTTGCTATTGATATCTGTTCCCTAGATTGTTCATCGAGTCCTTAGACTGTGTCCTTGCTGGAATTTTGTACACCCAAATGCTTTCTTAGTCCTTGTCTACCAACCAAATTGTCATTGTAGGTTTCCCCTCAAGGGTTGTGGTGCTATTGCCATGTGATTGTTTTTTAAGAAATTCTTTTTTCTTTCATAATTTTTTTCTTAGCTCAGGAAAGAGGATACCTGATGTGCCAAAGACAATTACATGCCGTGTCATGTCTACTAACATGTTGAGAAATTTGACTAAAATGTCACTGACTGGAGATGATGTAGATCGGTCAGAACTGATTGGACAAGTTGAAGGAAATAAAATGTCATTCTTACTTACTGGATTACATGCTTGTGGTGATCTCTCAGTAACAATGTTGAAGTAAGTTCTTTCATAAGACAAAATATATTATTTTTGCGAGTCAAGAGAATTTATTTTTGCATATCTACCCATCGTTGAGGCTTGCTCTTTACATACTAAGCTTTCTTAAGCTTAGCTAGTTGTGCTTATTCAGTTGCAATCAATTTGCTTACATATAAAAATTCTTTTGACATCTCATAACCATAAAGAGTGTGAAAGTTACCTTGCTTGAACTTCTCACAGGGAGGATTTACTTCCCAATGCTCTAAGTCAAAAATCAGATTGTGGAATGAGGCATTTCCTCTTGTTTTTATGTGGAGGAAGCTCATTCTCATCTAACCAAAAGGTTAGCTAGGATACATCCTTTGAAGGGAATCAATGATAACCTCATCTTCCTATCCTAGTCACTCATGTTTACCTAGCTAACAGCTTCTTCTGATCACCATGATGTTTATGCATTTATGTATGCGGTTCTAATTCTCTCTGTTCCATTTTGTCCTTATTTACGCCTGCCTATTTTTCTTCCAAATTTCTACTCTTTATTGCTGCTCTTTGCTAATTTATATGCATACGGGAATAGGACCTTTTTGGAATGCGAAGAAGTTAAAGCAGTTGTAAGCATTGGCTGCTGTTACAACTTGCTATCAGAAGAATGTTCTCATAGCGGTGTGTCTGGCAATGGCTTCCCAATGAGTCATGGTATTAAATCTGTTGGAGTTTCACTTGGGAAAAATTCTCGTGACCTTGCATGCCAGGTGTGTGAATATCATAATCTCATTTATTGCTTAAGCTTCATGGAAGCAGCATCCAATCTGTATGGAAGTTATACGTGGTTGCTGACTAAATTTCTTCAGCATAGTCATTAAATAAAGTGACAAGGTTAGTGCATTTGGTCATCCAATGGTCAATATAATCAGCACACAGCCAAATTGCTGCAACTAAATAGATCTTTTGTTCAGTTACTTATTTTGTATTTATGTCTGATGATTGTTGAAATGGGTGTTTGTTGTTTGATTGATAGGGACTGTAATATAGAGATGCTAAATTTTTGGAAGTTGGTATAAGGGTTCCTTTGCAAAATAGTAATTTCTCATGGTATTGGACTAGAAAGTATGCAAACATACATAATAAGTTACGAAGTCCAATATGAAACAATCTGGAACTGTGAAACACCTTTTCTTGTGTACTAGATGAATCTTTTATATAAATTTCTTAGGAACTTATAACTTCAAATTCTCTTTATCTTGGGAATCATTTTACCAATAACATTATCTTTGAAAGAAAATTACCTTTTATCCTGTGTACCTTTTAAAAAATGCTTATTATCCTTTTAGCTGTTCAGTGAATTATATGTTTTAAGTTTATTGCTCTTTTTATTTGCAAGTCTAGATAACCCATTGTTCACATTTGTAGTGCTTAATACATATACTATTTTTGCTTGTGATAATTAGTCGAGATTTATTTTCAGACGTTACAGGCAAGGAATTAGCTCAATGTAATTAAAGGATGGACTCAATATAATATGCCTTTTTCTTAACAAGTGCACCTTTATAATTGAATATATTGAAAATTTTTTGGTTAATGAGCAAATTTTTTGATCTCTTTTCCTTTCATAATGTGCAAGGGTAGATGAATGATGTGGGAAATCTATTGCTAGTAAAAGGTATCATTTGTAATACAATTTTGTATCTGAACAATCAATGTATGGGGGCCAATTGGGATCTTGAAGTTTTTCTGATAATATTTGTAGAGAATCCCGTAATAATAGATAGTCCCTTAATCAAGGGATTATCCTTATAGATTATCCTTAGCTGTAATATCTAGCTATATTAGGGATATTTCCAAATAAGGAGTCTTCCTAATTAGGAAGATTCCCAAAACTATGTACCCTAGCTCTATATAAATATAGCAGTATCTGTACATCTACTTTTTATCTAAACAAAAGAAGTTTTTACACTTCTATAAATATACATCATCAGAACAGTGTATCTATCTATGATTGTCTATGTGGATGATATGGTCATTACTGGAAGTGAACAAGGTGGGATTGAACAATTGAAGACACATTTGTTCCGTCATTTTTAGACAAAAGTTTTAGGTTGAATCCAATACTTCCTTGGTGTAGAAGTTGCTCAGTCCAAATTTGGTATTGTACTCTCTCAAAGAAAGCATGCATTAGATATTCTAAAAGAAACAGGGATGTTAGATTGTAGACCAATAGACTCTCCTATGGATCCTAATTCAAAGCTTTTACCCGATCAGGGGGGGCCACTTGTTGATCCTAGCCGATATCAGAGATTGGTAGGAAAACTTAATTATCTCACCATAACACGAACTGATATTCCTTTCTCTGTTAGTGTTATTAGTCAATTCCTACAAGTTCTATGTGGTAGTCATTAGGATGCAGTTATTAGAATTTTGAGGTACATTAAGGGTGCACCAGGAAAAGGATTATTACATGAAAATCAAGGTCATTCACAAATTATTGGATACTCTGATGTTGATTGGGCAAGTTCTTCATCTGATAGGCAATCTACTTCAGGCTGTTGTGTTCTTGTTGGAGGAAATCTTGTATCATGGAAAAGTAAGAAGCAAGATGTTATTGCCAAATCAAGTGCAGAAGTAGAATATCCGTATAGGCGATAGGTCTTTATCTCCTATTATCGGGAAAGGTTATATAAACTATACTCCTTCCATCAACTTACCTCTTGCATTACATATTCCTTGTTTTTCACATAATCTTCTATTTGTTAGTGCTCTTATAGGAGATTTAAATTGTAAATTTTAATTTTTGGCCTTCTCATTGTGCCATACAAGAGTTGAGCACCAAAAAAATGATTGGCTATGGTAAAGTGCACAACGGTCTATATAGACTAGTTGAAGGACCTCACTTCAAAGCTCATGCTTTATTAGGTGAAATTTACATCAACTCAACACCAAATTATTCACAGGTATAGGCAATTAGGACATCCTTCATTTTTTTGATTCAAAAAAGCTCCTCATTTATTTAAAATGTGGAGAACTTAGTTTGTGATGCTTGTGAACTTGCTAAGCATACTTGAACTGCATATCCTTCCCTAATAAGAAACATTTTGTCCATTTTGCGATGATTCATTCTAATGTATGGGGCCCTAGTCTGGTGGTTTCCCTATCTAGTTATAAATGGTTTGTGATGTTTATTGATTGATACTATAGGATGAATTTGGTGTATTTAATGTATGTGAAAAATGAGTACACAATTCAGTTGTAAGGTGAAAATCTTATGCAATGATAATGATACCGAGTATAGGGAGAAAACCTTTCATACCTATTTAGATACTCATGGGATTATACATCAAACCAATTATGTTAATATTGCAGCTCAGAATGGTGCATCTAAACAAAAAAGCAGACGTCTTTTATAAGTTGTTAGGGCGTTTATGTCGATTATGAAGGTTCCTAAGGCTTATTAGGGTGATGCAGTTCTTACCGTTGCAATTCTTATCAATCGTATGCCTTTAAGGACCTTGAATGTCAAATGTCCAATGGAACTTATTCAAGGTAATAACTCATATTATCACTCCAAAAATCTTTGGATGTGTTTGTCTTATGCATAAAAACATTGGGGGAAAACTTGGATCATATTGCCTTGAAATGTGTTTTATTAGATGCTCTGCTACTCAAAAGAGATAAAAATGCCATCATCCACCCACTAGAAAGTTTTATGTGAGTATGGATGTCACTTTTCGTAAGGCGAAAGCATTCTTGCCTTTTCATCCATCACATCTTTAGGGGGAGAATGATCACTATTCAACCCATTCTTGAGTTGCACGTATATAATGGTCAAGGGGGGCATGAAAGCAATGATGATAAGATTTTTGATTCCGTTAGGGTACCAAAAATTGATGTGGCAACAAGTAGACTAGACAGACCTAATCTGTTGAGGTATGCACACAAGAAAAAGAAGGATGCTGTCATAAATAATACTCTTCATAGCCAATCATCCAACCTGGACTCAACTCTTGTGAAATCGTATAATTCATCTCTTTATGTTCCTAATTTATCTGCTGAAATTGCTTTCCATAATTCATGTGATAGCGATCTTGACCTTCCAACAACTGCTAGGAAAGGAGTTAGATCATGTACCTAACATCCTATCTCTAACTTTGTTTCCTATGATGTACTGCCCACTTCCTATAGAGCTTTCTTGTCTTCCTTGCATTCTATCTCTTTACCGCAAGGGTGGAAGGAAGCTATTAATGATCCTAAATGGAAAGAAACCATGGTGGAAGAGACGAAAGCCTTGGTAACAGAATGGAACTTGGGACCTTAACGATCTTCCATTGGCTAAGAAGCTAGTAGGATGTAAATGGGTATTCGCAGTGAAGCATGGGGAGGATGGCTCTATTGAGAGGCTAAAGGCTCAATTTGTGGCAAAGGGTTTTACCCAAATATATGGGATTGATTACAAAGAAACATTTGCACCTATTGCCAAGATGAATTCAGTAAGAGGCCCCTTATTATGTAATCTTGGATGGGACCTTCAACAATTTGATGTTAAAAGTACCTCCCTACATGTTGATTTAGAAGAGGAAGTTTATTTGGAGATTTCACCTAGCTTTTCACATCAAAAAACTGAAAGGAAAGTATGTCATTTAAAGAAAGGTTTATATGGTTTGAAACAGTCACCTCGAGCTTGGTTTGATAGATTCAGTAAAACAATGATTGTTTTTGGTTACAAACAGAGTAACGCAAATCACACTACGTTCATCAAACATCATCATGGTAAGATTACTATTCTTATTGTCTATGTTGATGATGTAGTGGTGACATGTAACATTCAAGAAGAAATGACTAGAATAAAGAAATATTTGGCCATTGAGTTTGAGATTAAATATTTGGGCAAACTAAGATATTTTCTTGGGATAGAGGTTGCTCAATTAGAAAAGGAAAGAAAATATGTTCATGACTTACTGAAGGAACCAGGAATGTTAGGCTGTAATACTACTTATACTCCCATTATCAGTAGATTAAAGGAAAATATCGAAGAATTGGTTGAAATTCATCAATATTAGAGATTGGTTGCGAGATTGGTTTATCTTTCCCATGCCCAACCTGACATCACCTATGCAGTGAGTATAGTAAGTCAATTTATGCATAGCTCTCGGACTACGCATCTTGAAGTTTTTTGAATAAGGTATCTCAAATCTAGTCCTAGTAAAGGATTTCTCTTCTCGAACAATAGTCATTTAAGAATATAAGCATACCTTGATGCTGATTAGGCAAGATCTCCCAACGATAGAAGATCTATTTCTAGATTTGTGCCTTTATTAGTGGAAATCCAGTCACTTAGAAAAGGAAAAAACAAGGTGGCATTAATAGATTGAATGTTGATTTAGAATATAGAGCTATGGCACAAGGCGCCTCGTGTGAACTTCTATGACTTAAGAAGTTGATGCAAGATGTACATCTTTTTGGAAAGAAATCCGAGTTCCTACATTGTGACAATAAGGCAGCTATTAGCATTGCTCATAATCCAGTCTAATATGATTGTAAAAAACATATTGAGATCGATTGATTCTTTATAAAAGAAAAATTGAATGATCAAAGCCTTAGAATCAAGTATACAAATTCAGAGAGTCAATTAGCAAATGTACTACTAAGGGCTTATTTAATAGAATATTTAATTCCTTTGTATGCAAGATGGGTATGGTAGATATACAAAATCCATCTTGCGGGGGAGTGTTGACAGCTGTACTCATGATTTTAGGTCTGCTTTTTAGGAGATAAGTATGTACATTCCTATTTAGCTAGGGATATTTATGTAATTATTTGTATATAAAACTCATGTATATAAGTGATTAACAGGTGTAGGAAATATGTGACTACAACCCTATTCTATTTAGATTTTTCCCTGCTCCGAAATCTTCAATGTAGAATGGAAAAAAAAAAGTGTGTAATAAATCTTAATTATATTAGGCAAAGGACTACAGTTTTAGCAATAGATAGACAGCTGGTAAAGTACTAGCAACGTAAAAATATAGTAGAAACAGAGGGTATACAGAACCTGACACCTATAGAGGTATTTTAGAACTATATAAAGAAATTCATAAGTTAGTTTTAAGTTTATTCTCTCTTCTATGGAGTATAAAAAGTATGATCACACGAATTTTACATCAAGCACACAACAGTAGGAGTGTTCAGATTATTATGTTTTAAGTTTATTCTCTCTTCTATGGAGTATAAAAAGTATGATCACACAAATTTTACATCAAACACACAACAGTAGGACAGTGTTCAGATTATTACGACTTTGTCATGGATATTACTCCCTGAAGAATCCCAGAAGTGCCTCCAAGAACAGGAAGCAAAGCAAACAGCAGGCCCACTGCACAATCCTGACAAGGTATGAAGGCTCAAAATCTAATAGCAGAGATGTATGCAATAATAACCCTTAACTGAAGAATCTGGCCCTGAAAGAAATTCTCTGATTTTATTGACCGTTGCAGTATCTGCATTAAATACCTGCAAGATTAGGGTACCAATGGTGACCTGACCATGAAGGGAATTTATGCTATTCTTTTCCATCAAAAACTTCAGAACCTGTGGCAAAGCAACCAAAACATGATTTAGATAAAAGAACAAACTGTTGGGACTCTAATGACACTGCAATTCAGCATCTATTCTTAGCACCTACCTAGTTATAAATTGTAATAGAAAAACAATAATTGTGAGGTTCATGAAATAAACAAGAGTCAGAACAAAGCAATTGTCTTGGCCCCAATCCAGGATCAGCTCCATCTGGAGAAGCTCTTTTGTCTTTGAGCATTCAGTCAAAAAAGTTTTCAAAACTAATTGGTACAAAGATAACCAGGCCAAAAACTATTCGGAAGTATAAGCACCCTTGCAAACTTAATATTGGTTTTCCTCCTTTCTGTTTAAACCTCACTACATTATTAATCATACAGATCAAAGATAAGTTGTATAAGAAAATTTATTCAATGCACAAGCTTCAGTGTAACAGCATGGAGTAGATTACCAACTATATACGTTTGAAATTATAGGCCTCATGTACATACAAGTTACAATAGGATATAGGAAGTTGCTTAGACAAACATTGAACAGACATTTACCACTGCTGTTGAAGACATTGACAAGAATGCGCCAACAAATACTCCCTCAGAGGGTTTCCCACCACACAACTGCAGAAAACATAAAATTGCCTATCAAAAACATTAAGCTAAAGCAATTGTATAAAACAAGAATTGTAAGAAAGAATAGAGAGCAATTGTATCTTTTGTCAATTGTCCCAGTAAAATTCGATATTCTTGACCACAATCCTTGAAACAATGTAATTATATTTGCATGGCAAAAATGCAAATATTTTAAAACAAAAAAGGGAAAAAGCAGCAGTCAAAATCAAAATTAATAGTGAGAATATTAAGGTCTGCTAGCAATTCATAAAGGTCAATTTCTAATTTGTCAAATAATCAGACTGTTTGAAGTTTGTTAATAATCCGCTTCACGACATTGCAGAGTCCTAGGAAGGAACTACTAAATGTTGTCTTTTCTTTTCCAGAAAATTTGATTACATTTAAAATAAACACTTAACAACATTGTGAACATCTTTGAATATGTGCTAACATGTACAGAATTTATATGCAGAATACCAAGACTGTTGTTCCACACAAGCACATAAAAAGGAAAATCTGCAGAAGACCTCCCACAACAGCAACAGCTCGGACAACACGAAGCTGGATTCCCAAAATGTAGAACATGACACAATTAGATCGATCAAAAAAATAAATGAGACATGTGAAAGCAGTGAGAAAAATACAAACAAACCTTTGTTGTGGAGAACTCCAGACCTAATGCAAACAGAAGAAAAATGACACCAAATTGAGCCACTGTTTCAACCTGAAGTGCATATCAATCAGAAAATTCATATTAGAAAAAGTTAATGGCAAGAAAAACTAATCAAATGTTAAATTATTAAGTACTGAGATGAAGTAATGTCTCATCTCGTAGCCAATTTTCACATATTAGCCATATTTATCCAATAAGAGTTAAATCCAGCCCTTTTTTAAGTTTTGAATTACCAGATGACTTGATTCAATAATGCCATATTTATCCAATAAGAGTTGAATTCTATCCAATAAGAGTTGAATTCAGACCTTTTAATATTGAATTACTAGAGGACTTGATTCAATAATGCATTGTAAATGTATTTGGCAGAGACAAATAGACATACTTGAACCATTTCATTAACAAAACTCAGTCCTCCAGGCCCAATAACAGATCCTGCCAGAAGGTATCCAGTAATTACCTAAACATCACATAACAGAGAAGACATTACAAACATGTTGATCACCCAAATGCAGTAGAAATATATATTTCTAAACTCAAACAGAATTAAGAAGACAAAAACCATCCCTTCATGCCCATAATATCTAAGAATGCACAAAAATTACCAAAAAAGTGGGATCTAAAGTTAGCAGTTATTACAGCCTAAGCACTAATATGCGGCATTATTCTCACCGGTTGTCCAGCACATGCAAATGCAATTCCACCACAAGCTGCTGATACAATTACAACTACTAGATCTGATATCAATCTGCAAGTATCCATTAGAGTAAATAGGATCAGTAAACCATGATTTTAAGAAAAGACAACGAATAGCAATTAAGCCAGCCACCTTAAGTCTAGCTGTAGGATAGGGTACTTTGACTTGGAGTTTGACATGATAAAAACATTGTCCTGAAGATGAAAGTCCCATCACCAACAAGTGTTACATATGTTGGATAGGTAAATAACTGGCTGTTAATCCAGGAATGATATTCAGGCTACATATGCAAGAATAAGTAATGGTATGTGCCTAAAGTACCTTCCGATCAATCAACATTGGCGTATCTTCTGCACCATTATCATTTTCCAGATGGAAAACATCATGAAACTGAAAGGACCTAGCACAAGATTGGCAACAAGTACAGCAGATATTTAATCTGACTTCTACAACTCATCTCACAGTGCATTTGTCAGAAAAACAGCAATCAGAATGTTTATTTACAGATAGGATTACATACTTCTCCTCCTTAGTTTCATTTTTCTTTGACTTTACTCTTGCAACCGTTTCCAAGACTGCCTGGTCATATCAAACATAATCACTTGACCAAGTTATTAAACCAATGGTTTATTTCAAACAATTTTAAAATATGGAAATAACAAAAGTCCATAAATGCAAGACCAAATAAAGCCCATATCCATTAAATAATTCATTAGCCATAACTGGCAAACATTTTCGTCACCCTCTGATGGAATGACAAGCCATTTCCTAGTAAAAGCCATTTCCTTTTGTCAATAGTAATTTCTAGTTTCCTAGATCACCGTAAATCAACCTAGAAAGTAAACTAGCATTCCTTGCATTTTTCAATTGAAAATCATCCTCCAATAAACATACTACTGATTAAATTTCATTCCAACATATTATGACTAAGTTGAGGAAAAAATAAAGAAAATTCATGTGCTTATTACAGAGCTGCCAAGAATACAATGCAGTAAACACATATAAAGTATTTAGGAATATTTACATCAAAATGCATGAAACCAACTAGCAGCCTTTTTGCCCCTCCTTAATCAAGAAGAAGTAAGTATTCATCAGAAAACCTTAGTGAAAAAAGAAATAAATCAAGTAGATGTAGAACCTAACACTTCTACATGATGATGGCCCCAGTAGCGGGAAAGAAGTGTTTGCTTTTTACAATCCTATGTTACGGAACAAGCTATGAGTCGGCTAATGTGTCTAGAGGAAGAGTAGTTAACAGGTTCTAGGGAATGATAGGGTGGTTTCTTAAGACGGCCTATGGTGGTAGTATGAGTGCTGAAGTAACTGAGAACTTTCTTGAGTTTAGAAGTATCCAGAGGGCTTGCTATGAATTCTCTGCTGCCTTCTTTATTAACTAAAACCCTTAAATACAAGAAGGGAAAACTAACTCCCTAATGCTAGGAAAGAAATTGGGAAAGTGGAGGCTAACCTCCTAACAATATGGGAAAGAAAATGGGAAAGTGGAGGCCAACCTCCTAACTTATGAAACATATGGAAAATATGACTAAACTTATTTCAGCTTGATGACGTGTTTGTTTGATGACGTCTTTACTTGACGATGTGTCCTAAATTTGTCATGGGATCTATTATAGACTTTAAGACTGCTAACATTTCTCCAGCCCTCCAAAACTCACTTGTCCTCAATCAAAAAGGAAGGAAACCGTTGGCACATAGAATCAATAGGTTCTCAAGATGCGTCAGTTGGGGAAGTGCCTTGCCAATGGATGAGAACCTCCTAGTAAGTCGTGATATGAGGCTTCATCTAGAACTGCTTCAACTTCTTCATTTTCAGCTAGCTCAATCTTAAAGAGCTTTTTGCATTGATGGCCTCTAGTATATGGCTCGTCACAATTAAACCAACGACCCTTGACACATTTCTTCTCCATCTTAGCCCTAGTCAGTTGCTTCATAGGCCAAACAAGAGATTTAGGTAACAGGTTTACTCTGTCGTACCTCATTTGGAAATCCCTTATGGTCTTGGCTGTTGCACTCGTGTAGCCTTGACTTACTCATTGTTGTTGCAAGGTCAAGTAGGTCATGCAACTCCACCTCAATAGCAATATAATCAGCAAGGTTGCTAATGTAGAGCTCAATTTTTTGGTCTTCAATCAACGTTCTGACCCTTGAAACGAGCTACTCAAACTTTTCTTGATAATCCGCCATTGAACCTTGCTACTATAACTTAGGTAGTTCTCCCAGCTTGTGGCTGCAATGGGTAGCCCAAATTAGATGACATTGTCGGGAAAATTCATCCCAAGTAAGTTGAGGCATGTCATTTTCCAACCACAAAACTAAACCTAAGCATTGCCTTCCAAATGGAGGGAGGCAAGACTAGCTTTCTCCTCATTTGGCGTTTGTTAATCACTAAAAAAATGCTTAAAACAACTCAACCAGCCTAGGGGGTCATCTTGGCCATTAAAGCGAGGAAAATCTAGCTTGGTGAATTTGGGAACAATGTTCCCTCCTCCTGAGGATTTTGAGCCCAACAACCCTGCTATTCCTTTTCCCTTGTGAGACTGGCTACTGCTATGTCTTCCTTTGGAGCTAGTGACTCCTTAGCTTTTTTTTTTTTTCATATGAGCCATTTGAAAATACCCTCTTTACTAGTTAAGGGTAAGGAATGCGTACTACTAGACCTCCCTAAACCCCACATGTTGACGGAATTTCCACTAGGTTGTTGTTGTTTTCTCTCATAACTCCCTGCTCCAAAACCAAATTGTTATAGTCCTGTGTTATGGAACGAGATATGAGTCGGCTTTTGTGTGTCTAGAGAAATAGGAGTTAAAACTTAAAAGGTTCTAGGGAATTATAGGGTGGTTTCTTAAGACACCCTGTGGAGGTAGTTAGGGTGATAAAGAAACTGAAAACTTTCTTGAGTTTAGAAGTACCCAAGAGTTCTTTATTAACTGAATCCCCTTAAATACAAGAAGGGAAAAACAACTCCCTAATACTAAGAAAGGAAATGGGAAAGAAACTAGGAAAGTAGAGGCTAACCTCCTAGCAACATGGGAAAGAAAATGGAAAAGTGGAGGCTAACCTCCTAACAACCTATGAAGCTTGTGAAAAATATGACTAAACTTATTTCAGCTTGATGACGTATCTGCTTGATGATGGGTCCTAAATTTGCCATGTGTGAATATGTTGTAAACTTTGGGACTGCTAACATCGCTATATATCAAAAGAATGACATTTTGGAGCCAAATACTTTACTTACTGGAAAGGTGAAGGCCAAATAAGTTAGCTTAAAGAAATAGCAACTTTCATAAATAATTTCCATTTAAAATTTAGAACCACAACTTCCTCTTTCAACATGATAACTCATTTCAGTGATCATCAGATTACAGTAAATTTACCAAATGGGCAGTATAAGTAGTTAAACCATAACCAACTGGTTTAACAATAGCAACCAGACCTCAAAAGAACATAATACAAAAGTTGCAAAGTTCAGCGATTTAAAGCAGTTACCAACCTGTTGCCCTGCAACACTGTTATTGAAGCTACCAAGATCAGTTGCTGCAATAGAAGACAAACAATTATAATTCCAAAATTTTGAAATTCGTCCGTCAAAATCGTCCCTAATGGTCAGCGTTCAATTGATTGAATTTCGTGAATTGACGATTCTTGAAACCCAAAATGCGAAAAAAAAAAGAAAAGAATTCTACATTTCTCGCCACCACCCCAAGAACCAAAAAACAAAAGTAAATTACAGCAAACAGTATCATAAACAAAAACGCAAAAACGCAATAGCTATCGTACTAGTTTCCAAACTTGGAAAAGCGTTCGCAACAATCAACAAGAAAATGCAACAAGACTTAAAACTAAAGCAAATAAACATTCTAGACATAGAAAACCATAGTTTTGACACCAAAACCATGTCATTCCCGTTAATAAAGCAAAATGCAGGTAAATAGAAGGCAAAGAAAAGGAGTTCGGATCTAGCAGGGACCTTCACTCTGGTCTGTCTCATTAAATTCCTTCTCCAGAGCCCGATCGATCATATATGCGAAGCTATCCTCTCTAGATCTGGTAACGTTGGATTCAGCGGCAACATTGTCCAACGAGTTGGCGGCAGCGGAGAGATAGAGACACGCACAGACAGAAGCCACAGCCAAAACCAATCTCATGGCCAGAACTTTGAGAGATGGAAGCGGGAAAGAAGAATACGAAGCGGAACAGAGAATGACTGCGATCGAAGGTTAGCCAACCGGAGGGTGACGGGTGTCGGCGGTGTCGTGTGGAGGCAGCAAGAACTGAAGAAGGAAGTATAGTAAGAGTTGCTCCTTGCGCTGTAACTCTTAAAACTCTAGCTTGGTAAATGAATGAGAAATGTGTGTGGATACACTGAAATGCCCTTGAAGCACAAACGCTAATATCTACGATTCAGTGTAATATCTTTCCATGCAAACCGAGCGAGTTAGAACTTAAAAGCATCCATTAGTCAAGGTTTCAAATCACAAGTGGTAAGTTGGTAACTACAATTATCTCTCATAACAATTGAGATTCAAATTGTTATTGCCTTAAATCGTGGTGTGTGCCTAAAATAAGTATTTAAGATAAATTATTTATTAAATTTATCATTTGGGATCGATATTAAATAATTTTTAAT
>JANIHY010000209.1:19749793-19766387 GCA_027479065.1 Erythroxylum brevipes
TATTCATAAGTAAATAATTATAAAGTTATAAACATATAATGAAAATATTTATAAACATGAGACTAAACCTTAAAATTACTATAAAGTTATAATTACTTAAATAAGCATATAATCAAAATATTGGAGTATTGTTTTAATAACAAAATAAAAAATAAGAGATTAAAAAGAATGAATGAATGAAAAAAGAAAGAAAAGGGTGAAAGAGAAAAAAAAAAAGATACTATCAATGTGGCACTTTAGCATCTCTCCAAAATAGAGGAAAATTTGTTGGTAGATTGGAGTTAATTTTTCCTCCATTATGGTGTTTTTCCTCCATTTTGGAGATGCGCTAGAGTTGGTCTAAACATATTGTTGAAAAACACATGCATGATAGGTAATTTAAAATTTAAAAAACAACATTTTTTGGACATAAAAAGATAAATATATCTAAATTTTTGATGTTCATAAGATCAAGATATCATAAATTTAAGTTTACTATTATTTTTAATCATTAATATTTATTGACAATAAAGTAATAATACACATGAGTATTAAAATATGATAAGCAATATAATATAATGAATATGATATAAAAGTATTGCAAGATGTTAAATAGAAGTTTAACAATTCTTACAGACAAAATAATAAATAAAGTTTCATGCCTAACAATCCATTGAAACGGAAAATAAATAATTTTTTTAAATTCTAAATGACATTAGAGTTGATAGAAAAGGTAAAAGAGTTTTCAATGTTTGGATTACCAAGAAGTCTCCTTGCATATTCCAAGCCATCAATTGAATAGTTAAAAATCTTCTATCAGGATCTGGTGAATTGATACCATCTTCTAAAAACTTTGCTTTAACTAAATTTGCAAAAGATACAATGATCAATTTTTTAGGTGCAGTATGTATGACAATATTAGATGAACCGCATGTACTAAGCATTTCACCTAATGAGCAATCATTACAAAACAATCAAAGCTAAATCAAATGTATTAGGAACCCAAAATTGAAAATATGCATACCCGACTGATAAACTCCATTATCGTCACAATGAACAAATATAGTTTTTTACGATTGACCACTGTTCTAAAATAACTGAATTCCTTAATCGTGTATGGACCATCAGGACATTGTCATCGTCTCCATTTCTATCTATGTTCTTTTGAAAATTCGAAGAAGTTTAACACAACATATAGTATATACAATCAGATGTTCGCATAATAGCTTCATAACAAAAATTGAGATATAGATAATAAAGAAAGAGAGGTAGTTTGGATGATATTAAAAGCCTTGAAGAAGAAGATCAGTTGTAGAAGGCAAGGGGTGATTATTATTTGATGAGGAGATTTGTTCTGCATCGATTTGTTTTTCATTAGGGAAAATTTTGTCATATTCCTCCTAGTTGAATATGAACTAGTATTCTCCCCTTTTTTTTTTGGACATTATGGTGCATTTGACAACTCATTTATCATACGAAGCAAAACCTTATGGATTATTTCAATTTCTATGGATGTTACCTATTGAAAGATAATTTATACTAACTACTACTTTTTTTAAAGTTATTTGATAGTAACAATTGTTAATGTTATATATTTTGTTTAGGTTTTTATGTTCTCTTAAGCGTTATGTACGTAATAAAGCTCAACATGAAAGGTTTATTGCATACACTTATATAGAGTGAATGTTTGACTTTTTGTTCGATGTACTTAAATGATGTCAAGACAAGATTTAATATACAAGAACATAACTTTGATTTTGATCAAGATGGTGACTTGTTAGTTTTCTCCCAAAAAGTAAGGTCATCTAGTGTCAGAAAATTTGTGGAATTAACTAAAGATGAATTCGAAATTGCCTATTGGTATATTTTGAACAATTGCGAGAAAGTTTATATATATATATATGAAACATTTATATTACTTTTCATTCAAAATTTCATATTTAAATTTTGTGATTCAATCTATTTTCTGATCTCTACTTGCTTTTTTAAATAGAGAACATAAAGAGTTGATTCGAAGCAAAGAGATTGTTAATATTGAAGAAAGACATAAGATTAAGTTCTCATCATGGTTTAGGACTCCAGTAAGTTATATATTGATGGAATATCTCAGATTAACTTCCAATTATATTTTGTTTGACAAATGATACGGTTACACAACCGTAACATGAAAAAGGCAACAAAAACATTATATTTTTTGGCATGTGAACTTCATATGTGTAGGAAAAATAGACATGTTGCATTGTTAATGGAGTTAAATTTTACATATAAGATCGAGATAGTTTATTTAGAAGCTAAAATTGTGGGATTATTGTTGAGGAATATCATGACAACGCTTTTGTTGACTTCTACAGTGTCATCTTTGATATAATGGAGTTGTATTACATCAAGGATAAAAATATTGTTATATTTAAGTGTAAATGATTTGATCTTGGTGACATAAATGTTAATGACAATATTACTTTAACAATGTTAGTAAGACATGATATAATAATAATGACCATTTTGTCCTTGTAAGTCAAGTGAAACAAGTATTCTACCTCAACGATATTATATTGGACAATAATTGGAAGATTGTTCAAAAATTTTAACATCGAAATCTCCGCAATTTTTGTGAAAAAGAATAATGGTCTAATAAATGAGGATGGTGATTACCTACATTTACAGTAACGTAGTTAATAACATTTAGCTAAGAAAAGTAAGCATACCAAAATATCATTGGCAACAATTTGTTGTATTATCGTGTAGCTCTTTTAGCTACATATTCAGCTCTTAGTAAAAAATAATTGACAACAATTTGGTAAAAAAGTCGTCTATAGTAGTTTGCTACTGGAATTTTGTGACGATTTGGACAACAATTTAATATTGTTACTAAATATTATTAATGACGAATTAGGGAATTTTTGTCACTAAAAGCCCCATCTGTTGTAGTGTTTAGACTTGAATCTTTTATAATTTGTATGCATGCAACTGGTTTGTTTATTTATAATACAGTCTTAGAATCACTACAAGAAAAATAAAGTTTAACGACGGAATTCACCGACGAAATTTGTACATATTCCGTCGGTAAGCTTACTTAGCGACGAAATTTAGCGACGGACAAAGGCGTCGGAGATATGGCCGTTGCTAAATTTAACGATGGACATTTTCCGTTGGTAAATTTTCCGTTGGTAAATTCAAAAAAAATTATACCGCCAATAATTCCCGCCTTTTTACCGACAGAATGAAAATTTCAGTCGCTAAATTAATTTACCAACGGAACTTACCTACGGAATTTTCCGTAGGTAAATTCAAAATTTTTTAGTCCGGCAAAAATTTCCTCCATTTTTAGCGACGAAACGTATATCGTCGCTAAATTCCGTCGCTAATTTTGCCGCCACGAATTTCCTCCAAATTTAGCGACGAGTATTAGTACCGTCGCTAAATTACTAAATTGTAGCGACGGAAATATGCTTTCCGTCACTAATTTCCAACGGTATATTTTCTGTCGGGAATAAATTACCGACGGCTATATCGTTCCGTCGCTAATGTCCGTCGATAATTTTGCCGCGACAAATTCCCTCCAAATTTAGCGACGAATATTGGTACCGTCGCTAAATCACTCAATTTTAGCGACGGAAAGCATATTTTCGTCGCTAATTGCCTACGAAAATATTTCCGTTGCTAATTTTCCGTCGCTAATTTACATTTTTCTTGTAGTGTTTCCTCTTGCTCTTAAGTAAGGTTTCTTGATTCCCTTCAAATAAATCAATTTCTATTTAATCCATATTCAAATGAAAGTTCATAAAACTTCAAGAATTAAAGAAATGCTAAAATTAAATTTAAACCTAACCTACCCATAGTCCATCTAGACTAGAAAACCAAAACCTCAGCTTAGAAACCCAAAATCAAATTGGTTTCATCTTCCTCTTCTTTCTTCCTTCATTCCCAACAAAAACCCTAGTCTCTATTTAACCCCCTTTTTGAACCTAGCCAGAAGAAAGATGAAAACTTACCTCCAACAAGTTGATTTCCTCTTCTTTTTCTTCTTCTTTCTTCTTCCTTCCAAGGTTCCTACGATCTACCTTCTTCTCTTCTTCTATTTCATGTTTTTCCCTCTTTTCTAACTCCTACGATTTTCCTCTTCTTCTTTTAAACAAAACCACACTTTGATTGCTCTTCCCTTTTTGCCCTTCATTTAATTGGTTCTCCCAATTTTGCCCATTCTTTCATTTAATCTATCTACTAACTCCTTTAAGCTAACTTAATTCTAACATTCCCATATTAATTCTAATCTTTATTCATGCCACTAAATTAATGAATAAATTCAAAAAATAATCAAACAATTAAATAATCAACCAAAACCTAAATAAATAATTAAATAAACAAATCAATAATAATAATAAAAAGTCGGGGTCCAACATATACACACACATAGTCATCATACTTTTTTCCCAAAAATATATACATATGGTAATCAAAAATTTTTCTTAAATATATATACACAAGGCCACAAAAATTTTTCTTATATACACACACACACACACACACACACACACACATAAATGGTCACAATTTTTTTCCTTTAAATATATGCACATGGCCACATAAAAAATTCTAAGCTATTTATGCACATATAGCAACCAAAGTTTGTTTCTATATATATACACACATGGATACCAAACTTTTATCATAGTTACATACACACACACACACACCCCTATACCCACACCCACACCTATACCCATACATAAGGTAACAAAACTTTTATCTTATATATATATATATACATGGCTACTAAATTTTTTTACTATATATTCACACACTTGACAATCAAACTATTAGATTTATATATACACACATGGCCATCAAACCCTTTCCCTATATACATATAAACACATAACCACCAAACTTTTTCTTATATATTTACACAAATAGTTAGCAAACATTTTTTCAATTTATATGCATACGTGGCCACCAAAGTTTTTCTATATATATATATGGCCACCAAAATTCTTTTTATATATATACAAACACTTAACCGCGACCTTTTTTCATATATACACCGCTAAAAAATTTTAATAATATACACACGTGTTTGTCAAAATTCTTTCTTATGTATCTATACACACATGGCCAAAAAATAAATTTCTTATATATATGTATGCATAAGTATGACCACCAAAATTTTTCCAATATATATATACCCACATGACCAAAAAAAATTTGTCATATATATACCTATGATTACTGAACTCTTTTCCTACATATATACACATGACCTATGAGTTAAAAATATTGAGATGACGAAAAGAAAAATACCTTAAATGATTCTTAGGGATTGTACCAGATAAATACTTCTTTTTGGTCATTCAAATAATCAAAGATCTACCTAGTGTCAAACCTAGTATTTGAAAAAAATGTTTAGTGTATTTATATATACAAAAAAACTTAATATTTTACTTGTCCTCCTCAGAAGCATTACCAATGGAATGTCTTACCCTTTGGATTAAAACAAGCATCCAGTATTTATCAAAGATTTATAGATAATAATCTTGAAGGATTAGAAGAATTTACATTCGTTTATATTAATGATATCATTATCTACTCAAACCAAGATAAATTAGATCATTTAAAAAAGGTAAAAATAGTTCTTCAACGATGTAGTGAAAAATGATTAATTTTAAGTAAGAAAAAGGATAAATTAGCTCAACAAAATATTGAATATTTAGGCATTAAATTTCACAATGGATATTTAAAATTGCAACCAAATATCTTAAATAAAATTCAAGAATTTCCTAACCAATTAGTTAAATGAACAAAAGTACAACAATTCTTAGGCATTTTGAATTATATTTCTAATCAAGACTTCTTTCAAAATTTAGCAAAAGAATGAAAGCTTTTACAGCTAAAATGTAGTACTAAATCTCAATGGACTTGGACAGATGCAGACACTCAAGCCGTAAGGAAACTTAAGGCTTTATGTATGGATTTACCTTCACTATATAATTATCTTTCGATGGATACACTCCTGGTACAAATTGATGCCAGATGGATACATGGGTAGGATGTCTTTTGGCACAACCACCCAATCAAAAGAAATATCTTTTGTGCAAATATATCAATGCGACTTTCAATCCCATAGAATGGAAATATCCAATAGATGAAAAAGAAACATTAGTCTGTCTCAAAAACTTCAGAAAGTGGTGCATAGATCTATTACCGGTTGAATTTACAATTCAAATGGACTCCAAGTATTTATGTGGATTCATTCGATACAATATAAAAACCAATTATAATCAAGGGAGACTTATACGGTGGCAGCTTGAGCTGAACCAGTATCAATTCCAAATTCAATATACCAAATCTTCAGACAATTTTCTTGCAGATATTTTAACAAGAGAATGGAAGCAGTCATCTTAAACCTAGAAGACACATTATCCCAGAAGGAGCTAGAATTGATAAATCTACAACAACAAATTAGAATCATTACTAAAGATATCAACCAGCTCAAAACAACCATTCAAGTATTAAAACAGACCACCAAGGATCAAAACACTGCTCAACAGGAAGTTACTACGATACCTAATACCACTACACCAGTTACTACTATATCTACCTCTACCACTACTCCAACACCTATTCCTTTAATTACACCACAACAATTAACCCAAACCATACTAGCAACATCTTCTTAGAAAGAAGTGGATGAAACTAAAGCAAAAACCTATGTGATCTACAATGGACCCATGGTAGGATTATATGATGCATGACATAAAGCTGCAATACACATCACCGATAGATCAGGTATTTTACATAAAAGTTTTGCATATAGGACAGAAGCTAAAAAAGCATTTGTAGATTTTAAAAATCAGAATCTAGGTTTATGACCTCAATATAAAAAAGTTTTAGAAGCACCTGCTCCTACAGTTATAACCAAAATGCACTCATTAGGAAAACCTATCAATTTGGATCGCATCAGTGCGATACCCACCAAATTGACCTCAGAAATGTTCTTTGATTCTTTCCGAAATCTCAACACCTGGACTGAAGCCCAAAAGATTTACCAATATATCCACATAAATGTGGAAGATATGGACCCAAAGCAATCATTCTTCTAGAAGCCGAACCTTTAACCACCTATCTCCTTTTTCAAAGTGGACTGATAGATACCATTAATTTAACCAATCTCAATATCCTTTCATAATTTCCCACTAGATTTATTCAAGAAATAAAAATTACAAAGACCACTTTGCTAAAGATTGAGAAATCTATATCAAAATCTGAAGCAGTTATCCCATATTCAAAGAACATGATACAGTCATGATCAGAGATATAATTCAAAATGCCTAAAAATTGTTGTACTTGTATTCTATTAATTAACTGGATAGGAAATTATTGAATTTTATTTAATATATTTGGTTACAATTTTAAATATTCATTGCGGAATTCAATGCCTAAATATTCAATATTTTGTTGAGCTATTTTGACCTTTCTCTTACTTAAAGGTTCACTACATCGTTGAAGAACTATTTTGACCTTCTTTAAATGATCTAATTTATTTTAGTTAGAGAAAATAATGATATCGTAAATATAAACGAATGTAAATTCGTCTAATCCTTCTAGATTATTATCCATAAATCTTTGGTAAATACTAGGTGCTTGTTTTAAGGTAAGACAATCCATTGATAATATTTCTGAGGAGGACAAGTAAAAGCAGTTAAACATTTTGTATTTTCATGTAATCGTAATATACATCTATATATCTATATCTATATCTATATGTAGATATCTATATCTGTTGGATCCCGTTTTCGAAACCCAACTCTTGCTAAAACCATCATAATTAACTTGAGCGCGCACATCATCTTGAAGGGTTATTGCATTAAACCCCAATAGCTATCATTTTTTTTACATCAATAATAGACATTATCAATTTATCTTTATTCTCATAACATCCCAAAAATTTACTTACAAATTGTTCCATGGTGTGCCACATAAAAATAGTCACCCTGCTGAACTCAATTCTTATTGCTTGCGAACAGAAATTGGAAAACTTTAAATCAGAATTTCAAATTAACTTCTTCATATAAATCATAGCTTTATGTCTCTTGTTTATTTTGAAGCAAGAATCACCTCAATCGGAGTTCTACAACTCAAGATATCATCAAAATACCAGAATGTGTTCATACCCTAAACAAGCCCTCCTAACCGACCTCTCACCTGTTCTAATTCAAACTCTCTAAACTAAACTCCAAATGATACCAATATTTATGGATGGATACATACATGTCTTAGAAATCCATTGCCTCAAGAATCACTTCAATTGGAGGTCGGATGAGGGAGTTATGATCAAAAGAATTCAACATGCTCAAACCCTAACTTCGTTTGTATCTCTCTTGGCGCGATTACAATAACTTCCACCCCTATTATTGTATTGGTTTTGTTTTTATACCATTAGAAAGAAGACATACAGACCTACAACTTTTATGAAGACCACAAATTTTGATTCTGCCTCTAACAGTGTCAAAATTCACCATCTTTCTCATGAATGTCCATTTAACGGACATGTATCGAGTAAGCTGCACCATTTCACCCGAGAAGGTCCGTTAAACGGACTCCCATTAACGGACATGGGGCTTCCAAAACCCCTCCAAACCTTCCAATATGCTTCCTACATCAAACCTAACATCATAAACACTTATAATCTTGCAAAATTTAACTCTCCTAGCGCAAATTCAATTCATAACAACTCAAACATCAAACTTATTTCATCAAACTCTCAATTCTTGATCCATTTGGTCCATCAAAACCACAAATTCTCATCAATTACCCTAGCTATCACATACACACCATATACAGCACCGTAACTTGTCACAATCATATCTCTTGATTCCGATGTCCAAAAATTACAATCTTTTTAGCGTTGAAAAGATAAGAAGATCATTTACAACTTCAAAGAAGACAACTTTGGTCAACTCTAACTCTATTATTTCAGAATTTCCCTGGAAGTCAGACATAAATCTTATCCTTGTGGAATCTTGAACTTGTCCCAAATTTACTTCTTTAACTAAAGTAACACATTCTTATTGATTCAATTACCAAATGGAATTCATCAACCCTCAACTTCAATTTATGCAAAAACATCTCATGATTATCATCATAACTTTCCTATCTTTCTTGTCCATATTGCCTCACTTATGTATATATCGATTTATATGAACAGTTCATCAACTCATATCTTCAATTATATCTAATTCCAACTGAACATCATTATACACTATTTCACATTCCAATTTTCCAATCATCCATAATTCCTATGTGCCATTTTCCATAATAACTCACTGATTTGTACACATATATATACATATACATCATCCATTCTTGCTCCACATTCATCATAGTCATCCATATACAAATTGACATTTCAAAACCATACACAATTTATATTTTCATAACATCATGAATAATAGTTTTACAATCTTCATGGGCATCTCATGCCACAATACATCATTAAATACCAAAATCCAATATACAAAGCGTGAAAAATCAAATGATCCTCATAATACAATTGAAGTCTTGTTTTACATCAATAATTCCTAAACATAACAAAACATGTAATTTCGGAGTTATGCCTTGATTCACTTTCACTTGATCTCTTGTTCAATACCTGGAAATGGGGAAAGAGAGGGGGGTGAGCTCGAAAGCTCCGTGGGAAACATGCTTATAACAAAATAATAAGCAAAACCTTTCAAAATTTCTTAATCATGGGAAACTTCTTGTTGAAATCCATAAAACACTTGTTTCTCAAATTCTCATCATGTATTCAAATTCATAATTCACAAAACATGAATGCATCAACTTATTTACAAATCATGAACACTTAAGCACATAAATGATTTAGGTACGTCCATAAACATGGCAGACTACACAATTCGTTGTAAGGGTCTTGTGTAGACACAAACTTGAGGGAGACCTTAAAGGAGCTCTGTGCCACTAGTGGGCAGGCAGGAGAAGCCTATTCTTGGGTCAATGTGCACGTGACAATTTCTTGGATGGACTTTACCGAACCCACATAACATGTAATTCATGTACTAAAAACAGTTTGCCCAAATGACACATTCTTGAAAACTTGATTTCATGAGCATGACATATATCATGTGCATTTCTAGCATCACTTCATAATTCAGACAATTTACCAACCATAATTCACATAACAATTCTCAATTATTCCAACTAAAGAATGCACACTTTAGACAATTTCAAATCATTTAAACATCATGTCACAGAAGTTACATATTATATTTTCAATCAAGTAAACACATTGAACTCAAACGAGTATTTCAACTTTATCAAATCCTTCCAAATCCCTTGAATGAACAATTTAAATCATTTATGAAAATTTTCCAAAAATAATTATAGAAATTTCTTAGATCGTTCGGAAATAATGAACTTGACAATTTATAAATCATTCCAAAATCAATTGATTCAATCATTTGAAAAACAATAGCTTATAAGCATGCTTATTTTCTTGATTTTTTTGAAAACACATTAAAGGCTCATTACTTAAATTATAAACATGCCTTGCTTGTAACTTGACTCAACATGCTTCCCCTTGATCTTGATTCCTCTTGCCTCTCTAAATCCCCTTTAACATAAACCATAATTCCCAAATCAATTGGCATTCAAATTGATAATCACCAAAATTGATCTTGGAAAACTTAAACCCATTCTATTCTTAAGCTATCTAAACCATAACCCTCTCAAAAACTCAACAAATCAAAACACTCTTACCTTGGTCCTTCACCATTTTCGAATTTTTCTTGGCTTGGGAGGAGCTCTTGTCTTCTTCCATTCTTTTTCCTCTTGGACAAGCATCAAAACCCCTCTTGAAATCCATGAAAAAGCAAGCCCTAGCTTTCTCTTTCTTCTTCCCTCTTTCCCTCCATTTTCATGCTTCTCTCTTCCCTCTCTCTCTAATTTTCGTTTCCCTCTCTTCTAATGGAAGGAATACTCATTTTTCTTGCCTTTTTTACCACTTATGATTGGACAATGTCCATTTTGCCCTTACTTATATGCCTAGGAACTTAAATGCTTAAGTTGTCTTCCAATTTTGCCCCCTCTTGCAACTTACCATACTAATTCAATTTAATCCGTGTCACTTATGCCATATGACCTTACATAAATTAACATGCTAATTAATTTCCATTACATGCTAATTAATTCCACTAAATAATCTATTAAGATCCCAAAATTCATTTAAATCCTTATCTAACTCTTTCCCAAAAATTAAGGCATTTTCTAATCATGAAATTGAAGGAATTTAATAAAACTTCCTTCTAGACAAATGTTCCTTATTGTCTTAATTTTCTAATGACACCAAAATCATTCAATTTGGTTCCATAGTCTAAGAGTTATACTCCAAACATTTCTTACTGTTCTTATACTAAAACATTATCCTGCACATGACTTCCATATGAAAATTGACTTTCTTAGAGATTGAATTAGAACTCAATTTCATCATACAATTTGTATCCTTATCTCTCTAGTTTAATCCAAATTTATAATCATCTCATTTGGATAACTAGGGATCAAGTTATGACTAAAACACCGAAGCATACTCCATGAACATATTTCACTTGAAATTTCCTGCTTTTAACTTCAACATATCACATAAAATCCATCTTATATCTAAACCATATTTTTCATTTCATTTCTAATTCATGAATTCTCCTTTATTTATACATAAATAATCATGAACAACTTCTCATTTAATAGTCCTCATTTCCAAGAAAGGTTTGGGGCCCAACACCTAGACTGAGTATGTTATTTTTGATACCTGAAACATAATATACATTTGAAATAAACTCTTGCCTTCCATCTTTCAAATGAATTAAGATGTTACCTTTGCTTTTAATAGATATATTGGATGAATCTTTAGATGTAACATTGCCACTTATAGAGTCATCAAGCTCCACAAACATATCTTTGTCCTTACATATATAGTTACTAGTGCCAGTGTCCAAGAACTAAGTACTCTTTTTCATTCCTTCCTCTCCTTTGTAAGCCAATAATAGAGTGAATTCCACATTTTGAAGCAAAGTAACCGAGTTTATGGCAATTAAAATATTCAACTTGAGATTTTCCATACCTTTAACCTCCATCATTTCTTGGCATGCTTCCTCTCATGCTTTCTTGTAGACAAATTGCTTTGTCCTTTTCCTTCATTGTTAAATGGCTTGAAACCTCCTCGTCTTTGGCTTCCATGTCCTCTCACTCTTTGGCCTCTTTGGGTGCTTAAGTTTCTTTCTTTCTCATTCAAAATGAGCTTGGTTTAAAGAAGATGCTCAAGACCTTTTACTTTCTTCTTTTTTTTTTTGCCTTTTTCATATGTTTCAAGTAAGCCATTTAGTTGTTTAATAGTTCTAGCCTTCAAATCTTTTTTTTTTCAATGATTACTACAATATGCTTAAATTTTGGAAATAAAGAATTGATCCTTTTTGAGTTTGTGACAGTTTTTCCAGTGTTGCTTCTTTGTCATCTTCATTAAGAGCCCGTCACCTTAAAAAAAATGATATCAGAGCTCAAAGATCTTTATGGTAAAAGATGGCAAGTGACGTGGCCCTCCAAATGCTAAAGTTCTTCAAAAGAGTGTATGGTAATTAAAGCATTAAAATAAGGGCTTTGTTTGGAGCATATGAAATAGTGATATTACGACAATATCTTTCATCATAATTAAGAAATGATATTTTGCCTTGAAAATCATGGATTAAATTCTGCATTGCTAATATGACTTTTATGTTACTTTAGGGTCTGTTTGGTTGAGAGTTTCTTAACGAAATGGAATGGAATGTAATATTATTCCACTATTTCGAAGAAAGGTTTATAATGAAATGGAACGGGATGGAAGATGAGGTTTGATATTACATCCCATTCCATCTTAAATAGTAAAAATGAAAGACCTCCGATTTGAGAGGTTCATGATGGAATATAAAATGATACACTATATTACATTATAAACTCTTAATCCAAACAACATTTTACTATATTATATTATGAATCTTTCCATCCCTCTGAAACAACAATTTCTGACATTACATCCATTTGCGTTCCATTCTTTTATAAACCATTTCATTTTATTCTATTCCATTATATTCCATTAAAAACTTTACGTCTAACCAAACATAGCCTTACTTAAATGTCTTTTTCTATATGTGTAGATGTCTATAGCTACTGGTAATGAAATTGGTGAAGTTCACCTTCTACAACACCTGAAGAAGAACACCCAAAAGCCATAGCCTCTATCATGTCCACCCACTTTCTTTTAAGCAGTAAACGCTTTTCTAGAGTAGACTATGTACATTGGATCTGAATGATCAGGGTTCGTCTGTCAATTCTTCGTGTGAAGAAAATATGAAGAAAAATTTTTATTCACGAAAATGATGAAATATATACAGGAGCCTGGACTGTACAAATAAAAGATTTGCTCTCTCTCTCTCTTCTAACTAACGAATATTCTGCATGGATATGTACAGATTGTAAAATGGTGCGTGTTGTTTTTCTGATATAAGAGGAGATGTGTTACGGGCTTGTCGATAGCCCCCCCTCAAGTTGGCGACTGTGGTAGCAGACCCAACTTGGTGATGTTTGAAGACAGGTCTTGGGAAGATAAAGGTTTGGTAAGGCAATCAGCAAGTTGTGAAGAAGATGGAGTGTAGGAGGTGGAGATGAAGCCTTCGGTGACAATGTTTAGGACAAGATGATAGTCGGTCTCGATGTGTTTGGTGCGTTCGTGACACACCAGGTTTCTGGAGATATGTAAGGCTACGACATTGTCACAATGAAGAGGAATAGGCAGAGGTACAGGAAGTTGAATGTCACGTAGGAGGTAGGAGATCCAACGAGTCTTATAAACAGTGCTAGTCATGCTTCTGTACTCGGCCTCAGTGGAACAACGACTAACAGTCCGCTATTTTTTGATTTTCTAGGAGACTAAGGCATCACCTAACATAACACAATAACCTGTTAGTGATTTCCGTGTATAATTGCAACATGCCCAGTCGGAGTCAGAGAAAATCTGTAAGGGAATTGTGTGTTGTAATGGATAGAAAAGTCGATATGTTGCACTTTACTTGAGGTAGCAAAGAATAAGTAGCAATGTTTCCTAGTGTTGTTGTCGTGTTGTGGAAGTGAATTGAGTTAATTTATGGACTACAAAAGTAATGTCAGGGCAAGTTAAGTTCAAATACAAGATCTGTCCAACTATCCTTCTGTATTGATCAAGGTTGCCGAGTAAAGGGCCATCATTAGGTGTGAGTTTTCGGCCTTGAGGAAATGGAGCAACGACATCTTTGAAGTTTGGTAAGTTAGCTTTCGTGAGGATATCCTGGATGTACTTGTCTTGGGAAATGGTGATGCCATTGTATGACTGATGTAACTTGAGTCCAATGAAATATGTAGTTGGCCCCATGCCGTTGATAGTAAACAAGTTGTGGAGGTAATTTTTGACGTCTAGAAATAGATCCTTTGAAGGGTTGGTAAGAAGAACATCATCTACGTAGATAAGGTTTGAATGGAGCCTTTGATGAATAAACAGGGGTCCAATGAGGATTGAAGAAAGCCATAATTCAGGAGCTTGGAGGTTATTTCATGGTTCCACTGGCGACCCGCTTGTTTAAGGTCGTAAATAGATTTTCGTAAATGGCAGACTTGACCTGGGGCAGCTTTGGAATACCCTTGGGGTGGATGAATGTATAATTCTTTAGTGAGAGAGCCATGGAGATAGGCATTATTTATGTCACAATGGTGCAAGGGCCAAACAAATGCACTGCAATGGTGATCAACATGCAGATTATAGTGTGCTTAGCGACCGGGGAAAAGATTTTAGTGTAGTCCAGTCCTTCCTTTTGAGTATATCCGCGGACAACTAATCTAGCCTTGCGTCGATCCACTGAGTCGTCTAGTTTACATTTGATTTTGAAGATCCATTTCGTATGTAATGCCTGTTTGCCTGTAGGGAGAGTGGTTAACTCCCAAGTGTTGTTCTGTTTAAGACCATCGAGCTCCAACTTCATAGGTCTGAGCCAAAAATGATTAGTAGTGGCTGTAGCAAAAGAAAGAGGTTCACGTTCAATAGCAACGTTGGCCATGAAAGTCATTGAGTTGGAGAGATGAGATAACACAGAGGTCTGAGATGGGGAACAAACCTGTGGTGTGGATGTTGTAGCTGTGCCGAGGGACGGAAGTGAGATGACATAATCACGAAGGTAAGTTAGGTGAAATTTTGTACGGGTACTGTACCGAAGTTGCGAAAGATGTGGTGAAGATGGGTGTGGTTCAGGTGGAGGAACAATATCAGTAGGTGAGTGCGAAGTGGGTTGGTGGTGAACTGGTGAGGTATGGGTGTCTGATTTGGGTGATGTCAAAGGTAGGTTGTGAGGTAAAAGGTGATCTGTGGGGTTGGTAAAAGTGTTTGGAAAAATGGAAGTGTGATGTTGGTTGATATGATGTGAAAAAGGAAAATGGGTTTCTTAGAAAGTGACATCACGTGATATAAAGATTTTATTATTATGAAGATCAAGTAACTTAAAACCCTTCTGTCCTGATACGTATCCCAAGAAAATACTCTCCAAAGCACGTGGTTCTAATTTATCTTTAAAAGGTTTGGGATTGATGGCACAGCACAGACAACCAAAAACTCGTAAATTACTGTAGGATGGGATTTTGTTGTAGAGTTTTTCATAAGGGGTTTTCCAAGATAAATTTTTGTAGGAAGTTGATTAATAATATAAGTGGACATAAGAAGAGCTTTCCCCCAAAAATGTTTAGGCAAATTGGCTTGGTATAACAAAGCCCTGGTAATTTGGAGAAGGTATTTGTGTTCGCATTCAACAACACCATTTTGTTGATGTATGTAAGGGCATGATTTATGGTGGGCTATTCCTTTGGTGTGAAAAAGTTCTTGGCAATTGGTTTTGACAAATTCGGTGCCATTATTGGTACGAACACAAGGGATAGAAGTCTGGTATTGGTTTTCAATCATGGCTATGTAGGTTTTTAGGGTTTCGTACACTTGGTCCTTACTATTTACTAAGTAAGTCCAAGTACCTCTTTTAAAATCGTCAACGATAGTTAAAAAATATCGTGAGCCATCCAAATTTTAATCCCATATGGACCCTATAAATCAATATGTAATAGCTCAAAAGGTCGTTGAGTGCTTATGTTGTGAGTTGGGAAGGGCTTTCTAACTTGTTTTGCTAATGGGCAAATACCACACAGAAACTTTTAGGAGACGAAATGCGTAATTTTGGTAAATGTATGAGTTTTTCCTTTGAAACATGTCCAAGGCGTAAATGCCAAATATCAAAGTTGCCCTGAACATGGTTAACAATTGGGTTTTGAAAGTAAAAATCTAAAGAGGGACCTTTTAAAGTGTATGGACGTAGTAGGTTTTGCCTTCCGACTAAGGATGGTAGTGGGTTTTCAACCCGATTAATATCCGCATTACCCGACCCAATAGATTTGGATATGGACAGTAAATCGTAAAAATCGATGGATATGGATATGGATATGGATATGGATATGGGTTGAGTCATAAAAAATGGATATGGATATGGGTAGAGTAAAACCTGAACCATGG
>JANIHY010000209.1:19766487-19777049 GCA_027479065.1 Erythroxylum brevipes
AATTGAGTGAACCATCGATGATGGTTCCTCACTGAGTTCGCAAACTCACCCAAAATTGCAACTTATTTTTCAGGACCGAGAGTGTAGACTCCTAGCTCTAGAGGGACTTTTTCTGCCGTGTAGATCGTGTTGGCAAGAGAAGTCATAGCTCACATATCGGTCAACTGGGATTTTTGGGGGATGACCTAGTTAGGCTCTGGTTTTAGTCTTCTTTTGAAGTAATGTACTGACTGTGAAAAACTGATAGAGATGTAAATTTCTGCTTTTGATGAAATGACATGAGAAATCATTTTGGTTTCAACAATTAGTGATTTTACATTGTGGTTTTATGATTATGATGCCATGGGAAGTAATGTAGTGATTATTCGTAGTTTTCCCTTATTGTAGGATATGTATCGGAATGACCTACGGGCATTTCGGTGTATACCCTATGGTAAGGGGGCGCTACAATATGGATATGGGTTGAGTCATAAAAAATGGATATAAATATGTGTAGATTAAAACCCGAACCGAACCCTACCCATTGCCATCCCTACTTCCGACTCTGTATATGCCTCCTTCTACCTCGCTCACAGCTACAATATCGTTAGTCTTCAAGTCCTGTAAATATACTTTATCAGTGATGAAAATTATAGCAAGGTTGTTTTGGGTAGCTAGCTTGTGGGCTGACATTAAATTTTGGTGGAATGTGGGTATATGAAGAACATTTTGTAACTGTAAATTTTTATAGAAATCTATATTGCCCACATGTTCAATAGAATTTGTTGTGTCGTCCGGTAGTATCACAGGTTTAAGGTGTGGGATTTTGGTTTTGGTTGTAAAAAACAAAGGATTATGGCTCATGTGTGTGAAGGCCCCCGAGTCTACTATCCATAAACCATCCTCAATTTTGCTACTGCTAAAACTAAAATTGTTTGGGTGCATACCTGCAAAGCTGTTGTAAGCTATGTTATTTGTCTCAGCTGAGGATTTACCCTTAATTATATGCATAAGATCTTGTACTTGTATTGTAAGCGCTGCTAAATCAACTTCCGTTTTGTACTGTGGTTCGGTCCTCTGTTCCTTGAAGGTGCCATTCATGTTCATTGCCGCATGCATTGGTTCCCCCTTCTTCTTTTGTAACTCTTTGTACCACTCTGGGATTCCATGTAATTGGAAACAAATATCCTTCGTCTGTCCCCTTTCCTTGCAATGCTCACAGAACGTTTTGTCTCTCCGATTACTGAATTTTTTTCTAGTGAAGTCTCGGTTTATCTGTCTCTTAAAGGTGCCTGTATTCGCCATGAGAGCTACCCCCAGCTGATTTATGTTTTATGTGTTTATAGTCTTTTGCTTCTTTATTGTGAGTACCATGGAGTATGCCTTGTTTACTTGCGGCAAAGGTTTTATCAACATAATTTGGCTCAACACGTCTGCATATTCCTCTCTGAGTCCTAACAAGAACTGCATCAATCTGTTTGCATTAAAAACTTCCAAGTTTTTTCTAACATTTTCATAGTTATACGTACTCATCAACATCAAGGCATCAAGATCATTCCACAGTCCTTTTAACTTTGTAAAATAAATAGTCCCGGTGTTGTTACCTTGTCTGAGATTGCCAACCTCTTGTGTTATTTGGTACAAATGAGGGTCGCTTGTTTCACCATATCTCCCCTTGAGTTCATCCCAAAGATTCTTTGTCGTCGTCACCACTAGGAAGGAGTCTAATATCTCCTTCGATAATGAGTTAATGGTCCAAGCTATAACCATATTATTTGCCTTTTTCCACTGTCTCATAAACTTTTCCTTTTCAACATGTGGTTGTATCTCTCCAATTACGAAGCCAAGTTTTCCTTTGGCTTTTAGTGAAATGACCATCGATCTATTCCATGACAAATAGTTAGCTCCTTAGAGGCGCGTATGTACGAGGGGGTTTTCTGGGTTGTCTACTGCTGAGATGTGGTAAGCTTCTTCATCAACAATGATTTCCGCACTGTCTTGAATCTCCATTGTTACGGTTTAAGGTAAGGAGTTTTTTAGGGTAGTAAGAATTTACTGGATAAAACAGAGACTCTGCTCTGATGCCATGTCAATTCTTCGTGTGAAGAAAATACGAAGAAGCTATTGTATTCACGAAAATGATGAAATATATACAGGAGCCTGGACTATACAACTAAAAGATTTGCTCTCTCTCTCTCTTCTAACTAACGAATATTCTGCATAGATATATACAGACTATAAAATGGTGCGTGTTGTTTGTCTGGTATAGGAGGAGATGTGTTACGGGCCTATCAACATCATATATATATCTACAGCCTGTCAACAATTCCAAATTCAGTCAAGGGACACACTCTTGTAGTCTAAAACGGCCAGAGTAGTTCAGCTTCCAAGCAAGAAGGTTCAAATGATTACAGGCGAATCCCAAAGAATTTTTGAACACTAGGTCTTGCGTTTGAATCAGATACTCTTTAAAGATTAAGTGCTTTTTAGCTGAAACTTATTGGTAGCATATAACCAAACTGTGCATTATATTCTCACAAGATGGCAATTAATCACCCCCAAGAATTAAATGAGTATTGGTAATAAATAGAGAAAGCCTTCTTGCTTGTGTCTAGTCAAGTGAATACTAGTGATTCATACCTGGTTTTGTTTAAAGAAACAATATTGGAAATATTCCCGGATGGTAAATTACCTGTGGAGGTTCAAATCCTCCACCATAATGGAAATATCATCCAACTATCATGACATGGTCAGCGTCACTTGTTGATGTCCATATAGAGATGGCTTTTGTCCAAAAGCGACGAATAGAAAAGCGAGTATGCAAATGCAATTTGAGAAGTTAAGACAGAATTGAACACAAAACGCAGATGCATTTATTACATGAATCTTCATTGCAAGTGGACAAAGGCATCATGGCATAAGTACCGGCTCATTTCCTTGAAAATATCAAGCGGTTTTGTAAGATAATCAACACTCACCTGTGAAATATTTTTGAAGGGAAAAAGAAAGATAACTTTAGGTGTGATAAATTTGGCAGCCTGCTTCTGGAAATCGCTCTAAATATCTAATTTGATGATAGTTTCAGAGAAGAAAGAACACCTGATGCCAATTATTCAACTAAAAACGTCAAGTCGGAGTCTTCCATTTTGAAGTGGAATGCTAAGAAATGAAGAAAAAGGAAAAAAGAAAAAAGAAAGAAGAAACCTATTCCTTAAGGATACAATGTCAGTAAAGAGGTTGATTTAAGCAGCGTGCATGGCCATCTGCAAATAGCAATTTCTGTACTATTATTTTCTTGATTTGCAAGCACCATCATGCGATTGGAAGCAAACCAATATTCAACACTTAAGTGACGGGGGAATTACACATCCCACATTGTTTATGGCATCAAAGGAATTGTCTTCAAAAGGAAGTTTAGGATTCATTTTTCAGTCTTGCACGACGTATTCTGTCAGAATCTGTTAACAAATCAGAATCTTTCAAATATTTCTCACCAATTGGTGTCTATATATACACAAGCATAAAAAAGCCCAACACTATGCAGCAAGTTTAATCTATAAACCTAGCATGAAACAACTTCGTCTAGTGCACAGTAAACACTTCCAAGCAAAAGAATTGATGAATCAACCCTGACCAAAACCAGTTGCCATAAAGACAGGGTAAGTTAGAATTTTACGGGATTTCGCTTAAGCTCTTCTTCGTTCATGCCCAAACCAACGATATGATCTTGTTTCTATCCTTCTGGAAAATGGCTGACCTAAACATCAAACAAAAAAGAGTGTTCCGTCAATATTATCATTAAAGACAACCAGGATGGAGTAGATATTAGAAATATCTTACCCAAATGCTACATATTTCAAGGATGGTTCTACAACATGTACTAACCAGAGGAATTTGTTCATTTTGCTTCTTGATTACATAAGGAAAATTTAGACTTGGAGTAATTAATCGTTGAACAAATATGCAGCAGTAAAAGTTCTAAAACCCAAATTAGAAATTTAATCGCACTCCAAGTCTGAAGCCCATAACTACTTTCATAGACAAAGAACCAAGAAGAAATGCTCATAAGTGGGAAAATTTAAACATAAATAACGGGATCAACTAATCATATGCATTATTAAAACTATTTTGAGAACCAAGACTTATCTAAATTCTAATTGATCTTCAATATTATCGTTCTTATCCTTTTGAATTTCAAACATATATTTTATATTAAAATTCAAATTCTTAAAAGCTGCATGTAGTTAGAAATTAGTTAACTAAAATTCTATAATTTTTTATACTTACACAATAAACCGTGCGAACAACATATAACGAGAATTTATTGTGATATATCTATTAAGAATATATAACATCTTGATAAAAAATTAATCCTTTAGCATATTATACTTTAGGTCATATCTCGCATTTTGAAAATATAAGACATCTTGAGTAATAAATCAATTCTTGAATAGATTTAGTATGTTATAACCTAGGCCATATCTCGCATTTCAGTCTTCTTTGATCTTAGTTACTTCATTATATTACAAATGTATTCAACTTTCTTACTAAAAGATGATGGCCACTTTTGAATACATATTTTTTTATTATTATGCGACTCATCAAACAAAATGTCCTTATTCTATTTTAAATTCTCTTAAATTGATTTTAATTTGTTTTATTAAAATTTTCCTATAAGATCGTATCACACATAATCTTTTGTTAATATTTTAAAGTAGCAAACCTTAAATTTAATTATTAAGAATAAGACAAAAATCATAAGGGTACATAGTAAGACTCATTTAATCTCTAAGGCTAGTTTGGTTGGACGTAAGATTTTTAATGGAATTGAATGATTTATAATAGAATAAAATGTAAACGGATGTAATATTAGAAAATTATTATTTGGGAAGGATGGAAGGATTCATAATGTAATATAGTGAAGTGTTGTTTGGAAGAAGGGTTTATAATGTAATATAATGAAAAGTTGTTTATCATTTTATATTTCATTCTAAATCTCTCAAATTAGAGTTTTATTATTTTTACTGTTTAAGATAGAATGAGATGTAATAAGAAGCCCTCATCTTCTATCCCATTTCATTTCATTCTATTATAAACCCTCCTCCCAAACGATGGAATAATATTACATTCCATTCCATTCCATTAATAAACCCCTAACTAAATATAGCTTAAGGTCTTTATAATGTAATTTGAGATATTTTGATTTACATTAATACTTTTCATGGTCTTTTTTGGCATATATGATAAGAGTCATGTGCTACAATATTAACTCCATTTCATTTGGAGCATATGTCTTTCATTACTGTAATAACTTACATATGTTGGTTTAAATATACTTAATGCTTAACTTGAGTCTACTAGTATACTCTTAAATTCATCTTTCTGAACTGTCATATAGGAACTTAAGACAAATATGATGATTATTCGCTATAAAACAATTTTCTTTTTATTTATTATCTAAGTTGGCATTTGTGGTTTAAGTTCTTGCTATTGCTTTTTATTATCACCTTGATAATAAATTTAAAACTTGTCTCATCTTCATTCATCACAGATACTAAAGAAGATTGCATATGTGAGAGAACCTATCTTTTATCTTTATGATAGACCTTTTGATTCATACATAAAATATGCCATATAATATAAACATATTTCATAATCAAATACTACACAATGTTTATTACTTAATAAACAATGCCAAACTCATATTTGTATTTAAATATGACATACAATAAATGAACATATATACAGAAATGTTAATTAATTATATTTCAATATCTATATAATCCTAGTGATTTTGCATGCCCAATGTATGTACCTTAGGAAATTAGTGTTGTCATTGACTCGACCACTATATATTGTGTAGATATATACTTCATGTTCATTTCACTCATGTAATTTTGTCACTCATATAATTGTACTTGGTATCTATATGATTGATTTTATAATAAATGTAAAACCTTTAATATAAGCAATTATTGCTTGACTATCATAGTTGATTATTATTGGATTAGTCTCACTTTTAGCAATGCTCAAATTAATGAAAAATATTTTAAGCTATATAACTTATTGTACTATTGCTAAAAATGCTATAAATTCATATTCCAACGTGGAAAATGTAACATAGGATTGTTTTTATTTTTTTAATTTTGTAATACCATTGTAAGTGAAAAAAATCCAAACGTAAATTTCATGCTAGTAGTATGTTTTGCTTTAAAGAAATTTGTAATTTTATAATAAATAAATAATAGATATTACTTTTAAAATATTTTAAAAATTAAAAATTATTGTTTATACTAAAAAACAAAACCCTAATTTCTTATATTTCTTTTTCAGTAGCCCCACAACACCAAAACAATAGCCAGTCCATAGCTCATCACACACTCTGTCATGTCCATCGACATTATAGAACATTTCCTTTCAAATGCTCACAACTCAGGGGAGTCTTCTACTCTGTGCTTTATTATTTTTATTATTTTTATGACATACGAGCATCTTATGCATTCATTAGGATAATGTATGATTTAGGTGTCGGAAAGCAAGAAAATATATATTATGATAAACTTTGTGATTTGTACTATAACTCATAAATACTATGATTTATATGTTGATTATTTCTTATAGTGAGCTCATAATTTTTTATTTTTGTTTATCAATAATCCTTAAGTTAGGATACATTTTTTGTTTAAGTTATGATGTATGAAAAACAAAAGCATGATTAGTGTTTTCAGTTAAATTACTTGAAGTATCTCGTTAGTTTTGTTGAATGAAAGTGTGTAAGTTTTAATGCATTTTGACACCTATATGAGCTTTGAGAGAGCATTCATCACATTTGTGCTTATGTATATCTTTTAGTTGTATGTTATCAAACATAGTTTGTTTATGATAGCACTTGCTTTTGAATACATGTTGAGATTATATTGTTGATGAATTTAAGCATAAAGATGATAAGAGAACTTAGGATAACCATTGTTGACCTTAACATATCTTATTTTTTTATCCCTAGAAAAACCATTTTGAGCCTTAATCTTTCTTTTCTTGAATATTAACCTTGTTGTAAAACTAAATTTACCCTTTTTTTGTTGTTGATGTCCTTACTAATTTTGAACCCCTAAATTAAAGAAATTGTATCGAGTTTTTTTGTATAAAATTTTGAATATTTATAGAAAAATTAAATTAGTTAATTCAAGTTGCATTGTTTTGATTTTTCATTTTTTATGGAATGGGGGAGAAGTATAAGAATAAAAGAAATGAAATCTCCTCTTTGAATTTCTTGTTGAAAAAATAAAAATATGAACAAAGACAAAAATGCAACAAAAAAGGTGTTTAAAAAGGATGTTATTTGAATCAAGTGACTCTTAAATAAAATTAAGTTAAAACTTTTGTGAATAAGTTTGTAAGATTTTCTTCAATTTATTTAACGTATAACCCTCTTTTTGTCATATGTTACCTAAGCTACATTACAATCCTTATTAAGTCCCTTTAATTTATGCACGAAGTTCATTTTTATTAAGTGATAGAGATATGATTCATGAACAAGCTTATGGAAATAACTCACTATGCTTTGATTTGATAGCTTAATGAATCCTAAACACTTTGAGTGTACAATGTGAAATCCATGAGAGTGTGTTAAGTCTTTTTTCATTTAATTTTGATGGAATTTATGAGAAGTTATGTTTTAATTCTAAAAATGGTTCCCTATGAGTGCTTGTTCTCTCTATTTCTATTTTATCATAAACCTTTAATGTGTATTAGCTTTTGAGATATTTCTGGATAACATGAAAAAAGATGAGAGGTTGTTATGAGGATAATTGATATATGCTTGAGGACAAGCATGAGTCATTTGTGGAGGAATTCGATAAAATATTATTTGATTATATTAATTAGAATTATCTCTTTTGTTTTAGCCATATTTTGGTGCTTAAATAGAAAATTTAATATTTGTTTTATTTTAGAAGATGTCAGGTGGAGGTTGCATCAAATTGGAACATTATTGGTCAAAATCAATAATATTGAAAAAAGTGGACACATTACTACAGTAGATAGCGCGAATCCAGATACATTCCATGAGTTAGAATTCAATTAAAAAACCTATTTTTATCCATATTGTGTAAGAATTTGAAATTTTATGAAAATACAAAAACATATTTACCACCTTCTACAACACTCTCTTTTCATTTTCTTAGAAATTTTTTTCTTAATATTTCATTTTTCTTCTATTTTTGGTGTTAGAACTAAAGTCACGTGTGGCTAACTCCAAATATTTTGATTCATAAGAATTCAAAACTCTAGTTGTAACCTTGTGATGGTTTGTTCTAAAATTAGATCTATGTTTTAATTTAAGTATTTCTTGTTGTTTGTTTTTACATGAATAATTAATATTGATTGATTTGATAAATTAATTTAATGTTGATTATTCTATAACTATCCATTATTTCAGTGATCCATAATTGTCATGAGGGAATGGTATAAGTAGTAAATGGGTTATTTATAAATTTGTATATTTAACTTAAGAGAAATAAAAAAAACTAAGTTGAATAGTTGTGACTATCTTAATTATTTAATTTAGGCTCTAGTTTTTTTACTATACCTATTGTTATCATTTAATTGATATGGAAAGCTACCATACCGAATCAATTGATGGTAATTTTTAATTTGAAGGCTGAGTTTAAACTAATTAATTTAGAAAAATTTGAGACTTATTATAACATCATAATATGTTTCGAAATAATTTCTTGAATTGTAAAAATTATTATTTTTGAAACAACGATCAATGTTACAATTAGATGATATCTTTCCTTTGAATCAAAGTTAACTACTCTTGAATTTCTCACTTTTATAGTCAGTTGATTTATTTTGATTCTTTGTTAATTTTAGTCAAATAAGTAACTAATCATAAACCCTCACTTCTTTTCGTTAATTGAAATTAAGAAACTATATTTTTTTAGTTTTCTTGAGATTTAACTTAGTTCCAAAAGTACTACAAGAGTTTAGAGAATCAAAATTAAATTTAAAGGCTTCGATGACCCAATCAAATGGATATATAAATACAAAGGAAAATTCAAAAGGGGCGTTGGGAAGATATAAAGCTTGTCTTATTATGAAGGGGGTACAAACAATGCCGAGGGAATGATTATGTCACATGAAGATGAGGTGTTGGGACCCAATTTCGGAACCGGACCCCAACCAAAAAAACGGAAAACGACGATGAAAGAACGGACGAAAACAAAAGTGAAAGAATCCTAAGCAGAAACATATGGAGAAAGTCAAAGAAAGCAAACTGGATCAAAGGCGAACAAATCGAAAACGAAACGAATTGGTTCGGAATCAAATCCGAATCGAATTAAAGCACACAAATGATTCAAACGGACTCAATCAAATTCTTCGACATCCGTGAACGCATACTTAGGAAAATTAGCGTTGGAATCTCAAGACTCACTCGGTCTAAACCAATTCGAAATTGGTATAAAATTTTTTTCTTTCTTTATTCAATCTTATACAAATCAAAACAATATAATTTCCCTTCTGGAAATTCATATATTCTATCTTTCAAAAGCGAATCATAACTATCACTGTAAACAAAATCTTATTTTTCCTTTGGCCATAAGGCACCTTATACACACATATCAATATACCCACAAATCATACACAAATAAGCACTTCTATATTCCCAGCTCAATCAACACAATTCATCGGATCTCCTGTCCGGAACCCAAACACAATCAATCATAATCATTTCCCAATTTCATACCAAACCACGCATAATTCCATGACTCATTATCATCATGGATTAAATGCTTACAAGATAATAATGGCATTTTCAAGCCATATACAAAACCCATATCAAATTTCAAATTACACAAAATACAAGGTATGCAAATTCGAACAAAAGTCTTGACTTTCTTTCATCGATCTCTTGCTCGAAACCTAGAGATGGGGATGAAAGGAGGTGAGTTTAACAGCTCGTGGATAAAATGTTTATAAATAAAAAAATAAGCAAAAATTATTTTTCCAAACTTTTGCCATTTTATGAAAATCTCACAGAAGAAAATTTATCAAATAAACTTGTTCTCAACTTTTCAACTTTTCAAATCACTTATAAGCAATTTCTAAAATTTCACGGTTGAAAATCTCAAAATCTCATTTCTCAAAATTCTTAAATTTTTCACAACTTCATGAACAATTCCAAAACATGAATGCAGCACAATTATAAACAAAATCAAAGACATATAAACACATCAGAATGGTTTGAGTCGGTCCAAAACAGAACGTACTGTACATTCCCGCATAGCGGTCATGAGCATCCGTGAACAGAATGTACTACACTTTTTCGTATAGCGGTCCAGTGTAGCCATGAACTTATGGGAGTCCGAAACGGAGCTTCGATGCCACTAGCGGGCAGGCGGGAGAAGCCTTCAAAAACAGACAAGTACACTTGTCCCTTTTATGGGACCTAACCAAACCCACATAACATACAATTTATACTTGAAAAATCGGATTGCCCGAAGACACATTTCAAAAACTTGTTTTTCATACACATATCATATAGCAACCCAAATGCAATCTCAATTCATCAATCAATCTCA
>JANIHY010000209.1:19791157-19803439 GCA_027479065.1 Erythroxylum brevipes
AATCCAAATTAAGAATCACCTCATTTGGATGACTAGAGCAAAAGTTATGGCCTAAACACTTTCAGCTCTTACTAATCTAATACTGAACATGAAACCCAAATTCAATTCAAAAATTGAAAGTCTTAGGGGCTAAATTAAAATTCAATGCCTTCATATGACTTATAGCCTCATGTCTCTAGTTTATTTTACAACAAGAATCAGATCAATCAGATCCCCACAGATCAATAATTTCTCTTAAGACTGAACCATGTTCAGAAAATTATCTAACTCATTGTGATTAAATCAAACTCATTCAATTTAATCTCAAAAATTTCCAACTTTTCCATAGGCAGATAGAGGATGTCTTAGGAATCCAATGCTTCACAAATCAAGTCAATCGGATGTCGGATGGAAAATATATAAGCAAAAGAGCGAGAGAGGGTCGGATTAGGTCGAGCAAAACAAAGGTCAGTCGGGCAAAACAAAGGTCACTCGGCCAACAAAGGTCGCTTGGCCAAAACAAGGGTCCCTCGGCTAAAAAAAAGGTCGCTCGGCCAACAAAGGTCGATCGGCCAAAACAAAGGTCGATTGGCCAAAACAAAGATCGCTCGGTCAAAACAAAGGTCACTCTAAAACGCATATGGACTTTAAAGAATTCATAACTTTTTACACAGAAGTCTAAAATTCGCAAACTTAGTATCAAAAGAAAGCTTAAAGGAATCTCTACAACTTCTATGAAGAACGAAAAAATCAATTCCATCTCTAAAGGGGTCAAAATCCCAATCAAAGTCACTACCCCTACTGGTCATCCCAAAACAGTAACTCAACTTCTAAAATTTCTATCTTTCAACTTCAAGGTCCAAAACATGTCATATTTTATATCAATAAAAAGATCAAAAAGCAACCTACAACTTTCATGAAGGACAGAAAAATCAATCTGGCCTTTAAGGGAGTCAAAAAGCCACTCAAAATTTCTGTCCACTAATACTCTTCCCAAATAGGAACAACAACTTGTAAATATCATAAATCCAAATTTCATGGTCCAAAAATTGCATACTTTACATAAATAGAAAGATCAAAACATAATCTAAAACCTTTATGAAGAACTTAAGAGCAAATTTAGCCTCTATATAGATCAAAAATTCAATCAAAGTTACCATCCGAATACTATCATCTAAACAGTAGAAAAACTTCTAAAATTCATAATTTCTCATCCCATTGTCCAAAAATTCTATACTTTATATAAATGCAAAGATCAAAACATAATCTAGAACTTTCATGAAGAACTTAAAAGAAATTTCAACCTCTAACTAGGTAAATTTTTCAATCAAAGTTTCTGCCAGATAATGTGTCATCCTATATCACATCCAAACTTCCAAATTTCATATCTTTCAATTTCCATACTCAAAAATAACATATTATACATCATTGCAAAGATAAAAACCTGAACTGCAATCTTCAAGAGACCTTTTAGTCAAATTATAACTCTAAGAGAGTCAAAACTTCACTCAAAGTTTCTGTCATAATGTAAATTTTGACAGCATCTCCCCTAAATTTACACTAGCCAAAATCTTCAACCTGCACAAAATTTCACTTATCCACAATCTCAAATTCCCACATCCAAACACAATACACAAAACCTCATCTTTTTATCAAACATGTGCAAACACAAAAAAAAACCAATTGTCTTTCATTTCATCAAAAGCTCATAAATTCATTTACACTTTTCATTCATTATAAAGAATCATGTCATATTTTCTCATTTAATTTCATTTTATAGTTTCTAATTTCCACTTAAAAATCGAGTCCAACATGAGGCTTGAAATCTGCTGTTTCCCTTACGTTGTGCCTCTGTGTCAAAAACAATCCCAGCCATCTGCCCTCTGTGTCAAAAACAATCCCAGCCAATTTTGACACAGAGGGCACATCGTAGGTGGAACAACAAATTTGTTCGCTAAAGATCATACGACTAATCATTTCTTTGGTTCCTCATAATAAGTGAAAGATTTTTTTAAATGAATATCAAATTGGCATTCTTAAATGACTATCTTAAATGATAGATTTTATATACCCTATACTCTATGGTGAAAGATAAAGTTTTAAAATTAAAGAAAGCTCTTTAGGAGCTAAAGCAAGCACTAAGAACTTGAAATTGTAGAATTAATAAATATATCAAAGAAAATGACATTATCAATTGTCCCTATAATCATGTTCTCTACATAATGGTAAATGACAATAAAATTTTAATCATTAACTTATAAGTAGATGATCTAATTTTACAAGTAACAATCTAAAGAAGTTTGAAGAATTGAGTAGAGCAATGGACCATCAATTTGAGATGATAGACTTAGGACTCGTGACTTATGATCTTGAGATAAAAGTAAAGAAATTTTATATGAGTTATATTGACACAATTAACCCTTCAATAGAACGTGGTACCAAATTATATAAATATGATAAAGAATCAATAGTAGATCTAATACTATACAGAAACTTAGTTGGCAGTTTGAGATATTAACTTTGCAAGGACTTCAAAAATTTGATACTTTGAAGACATTAAGAAATTTGGTAGGAGTAACTAAAAGTTATATTTAATAGGGTGTGCTTGAAGATGCACGAGAGGTTAATATTTGAAGATAAGCATGGCTTTATGTTTAAGTGTGGTTGATTTAAATTGAGAATAAGAATAATTTTTACGTGTAGTTGATTTAAGTTAAGTAGAAGAAAAGTTCATAATTATGTCTTCTGAAATTTAAGAGTTTAATGTTTTTAAAGATGTCTTAATGTGTACACATATTAAGCGTATTGAAATTTCATAATTTTTGGGTTGAATCTACAATGAGAGTTACAGGCGTAAAAAAAAGTGACAGACCCATGCTATTATTTCAATAGCCTCGTGAGTGATGATGTACTTTAGAAATAAAAGCCATCCTAGATGTCTCCGATATGCCTACGAACTCTGTAGCACGGATACGGCAAAATGGAGCCGTGTTAGCGTGTCAAATACGTATTTATGTTAGACACTTATTGACACGTGGTGGACATAGTTCGAACACGTTTAAAGACTGTTTGGACATTGCTTAATAGAATATATGCTCCATAGAATATATGCTCTATATTGTTTTAGAGAAACTTATAAAATACTAAATATATATGAACTATCGAAATGTTGGAAGTCCTGAAACCTATCAATCAATATATATATATATCCGTATCTATGTTGTATCATGTGACGTATATGTGCTTCTTGGCCTACGACACAACAAATTAACACGCAAACGTGAAAATATCCATAGCCAGTTGGCCACTGTTGATGATTTGGTAACGAGTTCTCTGCTTCCCTTTTTCGTGTTGGTGATGGTTGTCAATTTATCATCCTCAAGCTCAGTTTTTTTTCTGCTCTTCTCTCTCCCAACGTTCGCATAAATTATAAATGATGACTCGCATGTGGACTAGCATTATCCAAATTTCACACACCCAATGATCCAACTAAACTTCGTGGGAAAGTTACAGTTACCAGTGTTTTTAAAGAGATATTGAAAAGAGGGGGAAACGGGTGACATTTACCAACTCAAGATTACATGGATGTCATAGTACTCACAGCAAATGATAATTGAACTATAGTGTACTGTCACCGTCAAGCTTGAGCTGTTTTCTGATTTTATAGTCGCTTGAGTACTTGATCCGTAACCAAAAGCAGAAAATAGCTTGGATCCGGCTGCAGATATGTCGTCACCAAGTACACTAGAGGACAAGGAAGCTCCATATATACTTAGTGACAAATGAACAGCATTTCTAATAAGAAGTTGCTTCATGCTTTGTAACATCACAAGAGAGTAACAGCTCCAACAAAATGCTTGCAAGCTTGCAGCAACTTTCCACATATAAAAATTCCGTGTGAATCCAAAGTCAGCATCACTTCTTTTGGGTATAGCTGCATGTGGAGCAACTTTCTTTATTCTCCTTATGAATCATGCAAAAGGAATGCCTAACAATGAGCTATGAGGAGGCATATTTAAAAGGAGAAACTATTTAACTAATAATTTGAAGAGGGTATCGGATGCAATTGGTTTCAGGGTACTTCCAGGAAGAAGGTTCAGAACCTTTTACCGGTGGCAATTGGATCTGGATGTTGACTCTTAAGCTTCAAAAACAATCGTAAAACTTGTTTATTAGTTAAAATGACACCCTCCCTTGTGCTGGACGCATCCCCAGGTCAGCACATGCTGGAAGAGGACTATGCCGCTGTCTTTATTTATTTATTTGGGAGGATAGCTTTCTGATACGTTTAATTAATTGTCATCTGCCATCTTCAAGCAAGAGAGGGTTCACAATTCTCAACAGTGGAGCTCACGCTCATCCCTCGTGATTAAGTTCTTGCTCTTACTCAACCTATCCCTTTTGTCAGGATATGTGAAATCGATTGAAAGCCATTCATTCTGGTTATGCCAAAGTTTAATTACGTGTCAAACAGGAACTTAATCACTTTCTAATTAAAGTTCAAAGTAAGAAAAGGAGTCGCTCTTTCCAAGTTAGTTTAGACTTATAATTCTCATACTCATACTTTCTTATGCCTGTCCAGAGTTTCTGATCTAAGCAACAACTCTGCAATTTGATTTTATAATCGTTGTAAGGAAGATTTTATTAGCATCAATACATTGGGTGTAATATATTTCTTAAATAGTAAAAAGATTAACTATTTAGCCAATTCTTTTTACCAGAGAATTTGGTTTATTCATAATTTGATTTGGTTAAAATAATAAATATAACTAGTTAAAAAATGAACATTAAGAAAATCAATTAACCTTTTAGTTGATAATTTAAATAAGATAAGAAGTTCAACTAGTATAATATGATTAAAAAATATTCTTCTTACTTATAGAAAATTTTAAAATTTAATTTAAAAAAGATGCTAAAAAGATATTTATTTTGATTTATAAAAATTTTTAATTTACAAAAATTAATAAATTGATAATTTTCAATTACAAAAATTATTTAAAAAATTATATTTAAAAATTGAAAATATGAATTGTTTTTACCTTAAACATAGAACTAACACCATCCCCACATTGTTGTTATAAGCAACTTCTATCGCTCCCCTGTTTCTCTCCCACCTCGTTCCTCACTTTCAGGAGCCCTCTCTCTGATTCTGATCCCATCTCTTCGACTCCAACAACAAAAGCACACAGAAATGGAGCGACCCAGATTTGTATTCCAAGCATCGGAAGTGGAATCAATGGCAAAGGCATCTGGGCTCACTGTTCACCAACTCCTCCCTACTCTGGTTAAATCGGCGAGAGCCTTGGCCCGCCCGCCGATCTCCAACTACCACGTAGGTGCAGTCGGGCTGGGTCCCTCCGGCCGCATCTTCTTCGGAGGCAACTTGGAATTCCCTGGACTCCCTCTTCACCACTCCGTCCACGCCGAGCAATTCCTTGTCACCAATCTCATCCTCCATAGGGAGCCCCAACTCACCCATTTCGCCGTCTCCTCCGCCCCATGCGGACACTGCCGTCAGTTCCTCCAAGAAATCCGCGGGGCACCCCACATCCAGGTCCTCATCAACGACCAAGAAGAAGATAGTAACGAGTGTAACGCAAAGCATTTCGAGTCATTGTCTCTGTTTTTGCCTCACAGGTTCGGACCTGACGACCTGTTGGAGAAGGATGTTCCTTTGGTTCTCGAACCACATCATAACAACCTGTCGTTACTGAGCGATGGCAACGTCCCAAATGGCGTAATGTTTGATTTGAAATTCGATGCCTTGGAGGCCGCCAACCGGTCTCATGCTCCGTACAGCAAGTGCCCGTCTGGAGTGGCGTTGGTTGACTGTGAAGGGAAGGTGTACAGAGGTTCGTACGTGGAATCGGCTGCGTATAATCCGAGCCTCGGCCCAGTTCAGGCGGCGCTGGTGTCGTATATAGTGGATGGCGGCGGTGGGTACGAGAGGATTGTGGGTGCGGTGTTGGTGGAGAAAGAAGAGGCCGTTGTGAGGCAAGAGTTTAATGCCAGGTTGATTTTGCAGGTCATTTCTCCCAAGTGTGAGTTGAAGGTGTTTCATTGCGGTGAGGGTGTTGAAAAGATTTGATCTTGATCCTTGAATCTTATTGTCGGAGCTACTGATTCTGTTTATAATCAGATATGTTAATTGTTCATGGAAGATGAAATCAATGAAACAACTATGGAACAAGTGAACAAGCTTCCAACCTTTTTCTATGTTTCTTCCCTTGGTTGTGCTGCAGTTTAGTAGAGAACTCCAGAACAAAATTTGACAAGTAAATTCCCGTATTTTCTTTTTCAGATAATTATTATACAAGCTTTCCACAGAGTTGTTCCTTTAGCTTGAATAATTGAAATTTGGGACAGTTAAAGGTGTCACCTAATGCTTAAATTAATGATCAAATTGGGAGGACGAAACTTGCAAAAATGAGAGTGTGCTTTTTTCTTTTTTTCTTTCCACTGCCATAAACTAGCCAAAGTCAACCATTTCCTGTACGCTGGAACCATGAAAAACAAGTTATGGCTGCGGGTTCTTCTTTGAACTTAATGAGTTCAGAGGCAAAGCATATATGCATGATTGCTCTACCTTGAGGCAGCAAGCAGTACAAAATTGATGATGTACTGGTTCTGGTTTTGGTGGTATTACGATTTTGAATGGTTGGCAGTGGAGTATTTCTAGTTTGCTTCATCCACGCCACTTTGTGTGATTGTGATTTAGCAGTAGTCATCATAAATTGTAGAACTGACCAAAAAGTGTTCCCATCCCAATAATTGCTTTCCAAGCTTGTTAACTTTCTGACGTGGATTATCAGGAACAAGTCAGATAAGGTTATTTTGTATTTTTATCATGCTGATGGGCTCATGTCGAAACTCTGGTGAGTGGCTCTGATAAGTATGCCCAAATAGTGACCAATATGACTGTTACGAGTTGGTGATTGTAGTTGGTCTGAGCACGGTCTAGCGCGGTAAGACCACCGGCCTGAACGTGGTTTAGAAGAAATTCCAGCCTCGCCTCAAAATTCATGCTCGAGTTCGCCTGGTAGTCTAGCCTAGGTTCAGCTGGAGTGACGTGCAAATTTCCTCCTACCTTCCGCAATTGCATAATCTAACTGAAGAACGCTTCGTACTCAAAGCCACTTATTTGCTGTCTATGAACAAACAATAAGACCAGATGAGGCTCGTGTAGAAAAGTGCAAGCAGTTTATACTTATTACACTTGGAACCAGTTTAAAGAAAATTCTGAACTTTACATCAGGCCAGTGTTTTAAAGTTACCAAGATTGGACTCAGATAAGAATCATATAACGAATTGATGTAGTATGATGGACAACTATAGGCCTATTGTTCTTCAAAAAAACATGGAAGCACTAAATATACATAATAACAGTGGATTACTCACCCCAAAGAGTTCTTTCAGTGAGCAATACACATCACAAACAATAGGTATAAACAAAAGTTTAAATTGATAATCCTATGCCTGTGTTGCTCCAACTGTCTTATCCTTTGAAGAAATGATAGATTCAAGAGTAAGTTCTCCAATTCCCCTGGGTGGTTCAATGCTGCATCGGGCCGAGTTGTGCATTTCAATGGCATCTTTTATTTTCTGAAACTGCAGATGGTTTGAGAATCAACAAGCAAAATATAATCCATGTCAACGTCAATATATCAAGGACAAAATGTTCTAACATAAAAACCAAATGCATTAAAAGTTATCAACCAGTGACTTCTCAGCTGTATGCTTCCTTTAAATAAGTGAATCAGAGTTCTATGTTATGGTCAAAATTTCCCCACTCAAAAGGTTCTTATTCCAAGATTTCTGTTAAATTTTAGTCTAAAAAGTAAAATGCATAGCTTCTGATGATCGACAAAAAATCCATAATTAACTGACTAAAATAATACCATTTTGCCTTGTTTCTCAAGATGTTTGAAGAAAAAATGATACCAGTCTTCCTATCCACTAACCATGAATGGCTTCTACTCCCACAATCAATAGAAAACTTGTAAACTGCTTATATGAGATGTTTGTATAGTTGCATCATATTGAAAAAAGAAGACTTCTAGGGAACTGTAACCAGGTTTTAGGCCTCACAACCATAACTTGTTCATGAAGGAAAAAGGACTGGACAATGCCAACCTTAGCAAGTGAGCACGAGAAGGATTCCAGTTGTCCATCAGCTCCTCGATAGAAATGGAAGTAAGGAAGCACCTTAACGTTCAAACTTTTGCACATAGACTTATTCTCATCAAAATTGACTTTTAGGAATAGGATTTCTGGATGTTCTTCAGCTGTCCTGCAAAGCTGACAGACGAATTGAAAAAGATAAATCAGGTCAAAGTCATGATTACCAGAAAGAGCCTATAAATTATGAGGTCAAGCGCCTAAGTTTTTGCTCTGACATGTCACAGAATGTCCAAGCAGCTATAATCCTCAATCACTCTTGAAGTATGAAGCTTAAGGAAATGTTTCCGGAGAAAAATCTGCCCCCTGATCTTCAAAAATTTTAAACTAAAAAGAGAAGAAATCACTTTGGAACAATATTAGCTTCTTAAATTGCTTACTAGGTAAAGTTTTGTATACGATAATATTTTTCCTCAGCAGGAGTTCTCAAGTTGAAATATATAAAAAAGAGCACATTTCCTTCATTAATCTAACATAAACCAAAGAACACCTACTTGAACCCTTAAGATATCACCAATTATTGATTTCAACGATAAAACTGGATAATTAAGAATGTGTATGAGTTGATGAAATGGGACTTCACTCAAGTATATTGACGGGACCTAACACAATAAGATATAAGAACAAGGACTGGTATCTCCATATTTACTGTCATTTTGAATAAATCCTAAAAGGCTGTGACAGCCTTAAGGCAGTCTTTAACATCTAAAACTTATATTCTAACCAATATTTTCCATTTCATATGGTTGTAAGGTTGGCTATCCTTTACCTCTCATATACAACAATATCATAACCTAGGGCCATACTGTTCACTTCTTTCATGTTCCAAACTGCCTAGTACGTTTTTTAAATTGCATCTTCATCTCTCATCACAGGTACATTAATCATGTACGATGCAGAAGCATATGACTTGACCAATTCTACTGCATAAATTCCTGTCCTAAAGCTACGAGCATCTTGGTTCTTTTGCTGCATATCCAGTATGATTCAATGTTATGACAAGATATTATTGGCATATTATTACATGCAGAAGGTTTAACAAGTTTAATCATGAAACCATGAAATTTTGTAACAAAATGAAGCGCAATATTTAAGTAATTGCTGCCGCTCAGATGCCCTTGTGGTAATCTTCAAAATCAGCATACATAGATCTACTTCTGAGTAGCATCAAGCACACACACTACCACTAAGAGATTAAAAAATTGTTCATATAAACAGTTATAGGGATCATTGATGCCATTCTAGACAGAGAGAAGCCGCTGAAATCATGAAGAAAATTTTTATGATGCAAAAATTACCTTAGGAAACAATGCCCGACAAGAAGCACACCAGGTTCCATAGAATTCAACAATTACTAATCCATCTCCAGCTTGACTTAATGCACTCAGAAATTCGTGGGTGGAATGGATGTCAATCATGTTTGGTGCATTCTTCTCCCACCATTTTGGCTGTTCAGTTTCAGCAACAGTCGCATGTAACTGTAATGAAGCATTAAATGATGGTTAGCCTGTCACATACACAAATAAACCAAAATAACCTTTCTTGACTAAAGAAGAAGATCAGGAAAAACAACTTCTAAATGCTCAACAATATTTTTAAACTTCAGCTTTGCGGCTTTGTTCATGCAAAGTAAGCACACAAAATTCTAACTAAAGCAACCAAGATTCACTAGAGAGTGTTTTGCTTGATTGATAGAGTCAGTCCACACATAGCAACCTAATATCTACAATGTTCTTTCCAGAAAATCTAACTTATAAATAATTCAAATTTCTGCGGTCATTTTCTAGAGGTTTAATCAAAGAAACTTGATTTCAAAGAAATACTTAAAAGTGACAAGCAATCGGATAGCAAAAGTCTGAGCCCAAACAAACGGAGATGCATTTCACAAGCTGGAGAAATGCAAAAGGCATTGCCAATGTTTTGGTACACTAAAAAACAAGTAGATTATTTTCTTAATATATGATCATTATAGTTCAAAGGAAAACAAACCTTCTGTAGGGCTGGAACAAGACTATTTTATCAAAACCAGTATATTTTGGTCTAAAATGCAGAACAGATAAACAGGCATTCCCCTCTTATGAATTCAAGCTGGCAGATTACCAGCTTTTATCCTGCCATCCAACTTAATCTTTGCACAATATCAGATACTTTTAGCCACTCCAAGTGTCATAAATCATCATCTGCTATCAGTTTTACCAAATTCTCAACAGCTGAAGCTCTTATGCATACTGAATGATCTTGTTTCTCTAGATACAACCTTATAGATAAGAACATTAAGCAAGCTAAAAATTAAGATGGTACCATTTGAGCTTCTATGGACGTATTTCAATCACTCCAAAAGCATCCACATATCTCCAATGCAATGAAAGAAAGAAAGCAAGTAGTGCAGGGAATTACCAAAACCAACACAAGCCAACAAAACAAACCTCAAAATCCCGCATTCAAACAAAAGATAAAAGGGAAATGTGCAATTAGGTACGATGTTTATCAGGTTATTTTCGGAACAGATATCGAAATCATTAAAAAGTATAACAGCTGAAACGGACCAATGCAGAGAAATGAGGCCAACTTTAACAACTATCCAACTTTCAAGCACAAAATTAGATACAACACATGAATTCTTATTACGCGACGTAATCAAACAAGTTCATAAATTCATAATCTGCAAGCTGCGCCACGTGCACAATTAACGGAAGACTTCAAATCTAAAGAATTCCAAGATAAGCTAAAACTGCAGGTAGAAACAGTACATATTGCACAGAACCAGTTAATCACACATTTTGAGCCAAAAGGAATTCAATTTTTTTATGAAAAAAGGGTTCCCGCAGTACCACTTAAACTGCATACAAATAAACCGGAAGAGTAACAAAACAAGGGCGTGGAAGGCCAAAGTTGGTACCTTGAAGGAGAGAGATTGTTTTCTAGGACTAAAAGGCAATCGAGAAACATCTCCAGGAGAGGAACAAACAACAGGACAAACCCTCCTATTTAAGCCATTGGAAGTGTATGGACCTGGCAAAGTCGGTTGGAGAGAGTTCAAGTTGGAAGTGATGGCCGTGACAAGAAAAGAAGAGAAGCGAAGCGCATGGAAGGATGGCAATCCAACAGCATCTGCCATGTATGAATTGACCCAAATCCAACAACTAAAATGAAAGACCACAAAGATAGAAACTTTTTTTGCGGGAATTAAGTTGGTTGGAAATTAAGAAGTGAAAGATATTGAGTGCGGTCCAAGGTCAAAAGCAGAAACAACAAGAAACAGGGGAAGCCATGGAATGAAAGAGTAAGAGAGCAAGGTTGAGGTAAGAGTTACTGTTTAGGGGCCTCTCTTCTCCTCCCACCTATATCCCGCTCTTACCCTGAAGTTCGTGTCTTTGAGAGAACGCAAATCATACGCAATATTATTAGAAATGATGTTATATAGTACTAATTCAAGTTTAAAAATAATTATTTTATAAAAAATATTAACATGAATATGTAAAGAACTTGTTAAAATTTTATTGAAAGTGTAGATAGATGTGAATAAGAATTCATGTATTTCCTGGAAAGTAAAATAATTGGTTACGTTTAGTTTTACCACTAATTTGGCGTTTTAGGGGATCATCGGTTTTGATTTTGTTCCATCTGACGGTGTTTTAGGGGATCATCGGTTTTGATTTTGTTCCATCTGACGAAAAATCGTCCGTTTGAGCTGTTTCCATTTCAGGTCCAACACGATGGCTGTGGTTCCAACTAGGCTGTAAAAGAGGACCCAAAACTCGCAATTCCTAAGGTTCATATTGCTTCCGGCAAAATCACTTGGAAGTTGGAACCCACTCTCAAGAAATGCAACAGCCACGACTTCGTCTTCGTCTTCGTCTTCGTCTTCGTCTTCATCTTCTTCTTTTTTTTTCTGATTAGTCACAATCAAGCAGATGCCATTACCAACATGTTTAAAACATTCTCGACGTTGACATGATTAAAACCCTTCTCCAGATTTTTCTTTTGCAGACATTTGCATTTGAAATGTTTAACTGTAGAGAGGAGAATAACAATTTGATACTGCAACTTTCTGTTTCAGGAGGGCTGATACTGATACTTCCAATAAGATCAACATCTAATTTGTTAAATACTAGAATTAAATTT
>JANIHY010000209.1:19902335-19914654 GCA_027479065.1 Erythroxylum brevipes
AAGGCTTCAGGATTACGATAGTTAAGCAGTTGGGTCACGAGATTCGACATCTATGGTATCCAAGCAAGTGTGATAAGCATAAGTTCCATGTAGTTGGGTCTCGAATCCAACAGTTGGGGTCCGGTCTCCGGGTCGGGTCCCAACAGTAGATCTAGAAGTCTTCTTCGAAATTGTCCTAGGAAGACCTTAATCCGATATCTCTAGTGAAAGTTATGTCAATTTTCCCAAAATAGGTTCAATATTATTGAGGACATAATTATGTTTGATTCTTTTGGCCATAACCGCATCATCCAACCTCCTAATGAGATAATTCTTGTTTCTAAATAAATTAGAGACATAGAGCTACAAATTAATAAAAAGAATTGAATTTTATTTCAGCCCCTAAGACTTTCAATTTTTGGATGAAAGTTGGATATAGTGTACTGTTTCAGTTTAATAACAGTCTGAAAATGTTTGGACCCTAACTTTTAGATTTCTAAACCAAATTAAATGATTTTGGTGTTATTAGAAGCTTACGACAATGGGAAACAAATGTTCTGAAGAAATCAAATTGTAATTCCTATTGAGGTTTCCCAAAATCCGTCCTGAAGTTGAAGAAATGCGTTTACTCACGTTTTATGACTCCGAATGTTGGGCTCCAGAAGCGAGGTCCAACAGAGCACCCCTAATTGAGCCTTCTGACCTCATGAGCCTTCTTTGTTCCGGAACCTATAATGCATTTAACAACTCTGCTAAGGTGATACTTGATAGGTCTTTAAAATTCTTTAAAGAGGAAATTATTTTTTCAAATCTTTCTAGAACAGTCACAAGAACTTTCTGAACAATTCTAGAATCACAAAATTCAATTCCAAGCAATCTTACCTTATTGACAATGTTGAGAATTTTTTCTGCATACTCTTTCATAGTTTCTGACTCCTTCATCCTTTGTATCTTAAACTCTCTAATAAAAATCAGCACTTGAATCCCTTTGACTCCCTCATTGTCTTCATACTCTTGCTTGATAAAGTCCAAATTCCTTTACTGACTTTACTGACATAATTCTAGTAAAGATTGTTGGTGAGATAGGTACAAATAGACATGCCTTTACCTTTGATTTCCTTTGCCTTCTTTCTTTGCGATTCCTAATTTGAACAAGAGTTAAGTTGTTTGATAAGAGGGGAACCTCGTAGTCCTCCGTTACATCTTCTTAAAAATCACTTGTATCAAAATAAGCCTCTATTCTAACTGCCTATACCTGATAATTCTCACCCTCAAACACTAGAGGAGCAATAACTATAAAAGATGTCCCAAAATCCATGGCTTGATGGTTTTGTTTGTAACAAGTTTGGTTTGGTTTTTGAGTGTGGTGTAGCCTCAAACTTACACGATCCTTAAAAAAAATAGCTCTGGCACCAATTTTTAGGAGTTAAAAACTTAAGTAAGGAAAAAACAACTAAAAATGGAAGCAATAGGAACTCATAAAAAATGGATGACAATGCTATCTTGATTTCATTTAATTGAAATGTCCTTAAATACATAAAAACTATAACTGCAATTCAACAAAATAACCCATGTTTTCATGATCACAAACCACTCATAACTATAAAATAGTCATTAATAGAAAATGCTTATTATCTAGTTTGGTCGAAGCCTTTAATTTATGCATGTGTACCCCATGTTTATGCTTCCAAACTCCATGTTGTAGTCCACTATGATTTAATTCCACAAATTTAGCCACTTTCCATATTTTTAGTCTTACCATCGTGCCATGACAACACCATATTAACATAATTTCAATAGATACTGAGGCATACATTCATCAATAATAATAACGAATATCTTTTTGTATTCTTGTCCAATATAAATATAACTAAAATCTCTTGGAAGTACTAAATACACCTAGGTGAGCTCCTTCAATTAAGCCATGAAAAAATGAAAAAATGAAATGATATTCTTTTGTAATTCTGAATCAAGCCCCACACCAAACGTCCTTGCCACTGCAAAGTTTTATTGATCTAGATATAAAAAAGACTTGCTTCGATAATTCTGGTATCTGAGAAATTGTATGTTGCAGAAATTTATCTCGTTGCCAACTTAATCTAACCTTGCTCAAGAGATCAGTATGAATATCAGCCCTAACCAAAGAACATAATTCAATACTGGAAGTGCTAAAGAGAACGTCTATCACTTTACTACCCATATCCTATTATATTTAATCTCAAAATCAAATCCTAAGAGCTTTGGTACCACATTTGTTGAAATGGATTTATAAACTTTTGCTCTAGCATATACGATATATTTATATGATCAGTTTGCACAATAAACTTTCGACCAGTAATATGATAAGACTACTATTTGACAGTTAATACCAAGGCTAACAAATAAGTGAATGTGTATTTAGGACATAATTTTGTTAAGATACACCAATAGGTGGCCTTCTTACCTAATTGGTGGCCTTCTTACCTAAGTACTACACATATCCCTTCTTTAGAAGCATCGACTTCAATGACTAAAATCTTGTCAAATTTAGGAATAGGCAATACTGGCGCATTCACTTACTAAAGTAATTCTTGAAAACTATAGTCATCAAACTCTGAAAAGTTGTCGGAGTATTCATCAATCCAAATGGCATCACCAAGAATTCATAGTGCCCTTAAAGGGTTTTGAATGTTGTTTGAGAACATCATTAAGATTCATCTTAATCTGATGGTGACCAGCTCTTACACCCAATTAACTAAAATATTTAACTCCACTAAGTTCATCCAACAATTTCCCAATTAATATTATTGGGAATTTATCTTTAATATTACATTTATTCAATGCTTTATAACACACACAAAACCTCTATATACCACTATTCTTCTTAACTAGAATCACAAGAGAAGCAAAAGAACTTACTCTTTCTTGAGTGATTCCTTGCTTAAGCATCTCTTCTACAAGCTCCTATATGGCTTGTTTTTGCACACACATCGACAAAGTTTTAAGTTCACTGCTTCTGCTCCCTGTTTCAATTGGATTATGTGATCACATTCTCTAGTGGATGGTAATACTATACGTTCTTTAAACAAATCCTCATTTTTGAGTAGCACCTGATGTAACCCCTCTTTCTGATGCTCTGATAATGCAGTAGGTTGAATCACTTTCATTGTATTAAGTTTCAGGTATAGATCTGTCCTATTTATTTCCTAAATTTTGTGGTAATAACATGAATTGATATGTCACCTCTTTTCATTCCAAGCATTTCTCCATATTTCCTCATTTTACTTCAGTGATTCTCGCTCGTACTCCTGCCTTTAACTCCATTGATTTGCCCTTCAAATTAAACCTCATAACTCCAGTGTATATCATTCAGGGTAGATATCGATTACACTCTTAAACCATTTCGCTAACTCCAATGTCAATAACCAACACGTCTGTAGTGAACTCCTATCCAAGTAAACTCCTTGCATCTCTAATTGCATGCAAACTTTAATCCTCCTCCCATTACAATCATCAATAGATTGATCTCTTCTATACCTTTCTCATCGGCATTCGTCAATTTTTTAACCACGAAGTTATAGGTACTACCGGCATCCACCAATATATGAATGTTAGTTCCTTTATATTTTCCTACGCCCTTCATTTGTTGGAGGTCAGAGGAGGTTGTACCAGCCATTGCCTATAATGAAATTACTAATTGCTCAAGCTCTGGCTGCTCATCTTCCATCTCTTCTCTACCATATACATATGCGTGCTCTGTTTATATTTGAAGGCCTAGACTATACTTCTCTTCACACCAAAAGCACAGATCTTTGGCTTGCCTTTCCTCCAACTTTTTACATTTGGTGGTCTTTGTCGGTCTCTGTTCACCACTTTTGCTTTGGTTTCCTTCTATCCGTCGTGGTAGTATTCCTACTACAGATTTTTTACCACTACTTACTCTCCAGCTTTTAAATTCACTCCATCAAACCTTTGAGCAACTAATTCATGTTTTTGTAGCCAAATCATATGCCTGCTGCAAATTTCTGGGTGCCTAGATTTTCATTGGGTCTGCAACCTCAGGTTTAAGACTATTCTAAAACAGGCTTACTAGGTAAGGTTATGAGATATGAGATTGAATTTAGCGCAGTACTCTTTAACCTAAAAATTAAAATCTTGATCAGATTTTGATTCCTGGCAACACAAAATAGCTCATTCTATTGAATCCGAGGCGATGATGTGAAAATTTCCAAATTAAGGCTACAAGTGTATCTTGATAATTCAAATAAAAATTTCACCAAGTTTAGAGAAAAAAAAATCATTCAGATCATGAATCCACCCGAATTCTGAAATGTTCCCTTTATCCTCCAAAATGCTCCATGCGTTTTGCTATTTTTTATACTCGGCTTCAAGCGAGGTCCAAGACACCAATTTTTTTACTGATTTTACTTCTGTAACTCACAACAGGATAAAGAATTTGTTAGTTATCATTTTTAGACACCCTTTTTTAGCTTTTCTCCAATATTTCTCCCTGTAATTAATGTGAAGCCACTGGTGAAAGGCTTTGGCTAGACAAATTCATCCTCTGATTCACGACCTTTTTGCAGTGACTGGTAAAGTATACAACTGCGAGATTATAGGTGAAGGAAGTGACAACATATTGACAATTGGGAGAAATATAACGGCTACATCTGAGCAAATTTACAGCAGATGTAATAAACAAGAAAATACTTGAAGAAAAAAATATTAAAGTCAAGAATTCTATGGACTACCAGAAAAGGCCTTGTCAGCAAATATCTGGCAAACGAATCTTGGATACATGTAGTTCCCTTCTTTCAGCTATCCGTCTAGAAGTCCAAAAATGGGAAATTTATCAGCACTCCATATCATTTTCATATATGGACTTACAATTTACCATATTTGTTCTATATGCATTCTGGCAACATATTATAGCCTCTCTTCTATTCTTCACTTTCCAGTAATGGAAGTCGTCGATCGATGTAGTTTACGACATAATTATGATCTAAGGTTATGCTGGGATTGGATCTATGAGTTTCGTTGAAGAAATTCACCAATTTTATTTTAAATTAGAAAGCTTTTAGTCATTACTTGGACCATTTCCTAAGAGTTTTCGAGCCACGTTAAGGACAACAAAAGAGAATAACCAAAATAATAAATTGCATATGGTCAAAGATGGAATACCGGTCTTTGTCTGGTAAAGAGAACAAGCATATGGTCAAAGATGGAATACCTGTCTTTGTCTGGTAAAGAGAACAAGTGTTGCGAACCCAACCATGATTGCAACTCTCATCGCCTTTAGAGAAACAGATAAACAATAATAGTTATCAGTGAGCATTACTATACTCTTCTTATCATCATTTTTTTTGGAATTGCAATCCAAACTGGTAGCTCAGGGGTGGTTCAGCCCTAAACGAAAAATTCTGTTGTGGAACAAATAAATTTATGATATGATGCTCAATCCATATGAACAATAAGTATCTATGACCTTTACTTGGAGATGAATCAATAAGAATCATAAAATTGCAGTTTTTATTGTAAATTGAAATGCTTAGGAGGTGAAATACAAATAAATGCTAAAGACACTCTCTCAACAGAGGCAACCACATACGCCCTCATCAAACTTCACTACTGTAGAATCTTTTGTAGACAGTGAAGAAATTTAACACATTTCTGTATTGAGCATAATGTGAATTTTAGAGTCGAAATACATCTAAAGCTGCTTCTCATTGGCATCATAGCTGAAATTGATCAATTATCAGGTTTTCAGTGTCGATGTTTTAGATTCCCAAGATACCAATTAAATTAGGAGGAGAAAAGATTTAACCTGTCCTAAAGGTCCTAAGGCAGCTTCAGCATCCACGGAACCCTCCAAGTTTGATTTTGATAAGCTTTTAGAAGCCTTCCCCCTTTGTTCTGCTTTAGCACCAGTGTTATCACACTCACCGTGCTGAAATACATAGCATGAAAGAAGCTCTAATTAGTTCAGAAGAAAATTACAAGTGTCTTTAGCCTCCTTCAGCTGGAAAGTGAGAGAAATGTGGAATTTATCCATTTCCAATCTTTTTTGGTCTCCGTCTAACAGGAATGCAAATTCTAGCATATATGATATAGCTTCCACTGCGCTATGGCAGCAATATAAAAACAGTATCATTATAAATATAAAACTATATAAGGTGTGCATGTCCACCAAAACAGCAATAGCATCATGCACCATCCATTGCTGGTGTAGATTAATGCACTAGTTGGAGAATGATACAGCTTAAATCTTCTCAATTTTCACACATAAGGACCGTCATTCCAAACTGATAGACTGGATAACGACCAGAGAATAAGCTTTAGATCCTTGATCTGAAAAGGCAATACCTTTTTCATAAGCTCTGGTACAGAAGAATCTATCTTTTCTAGTTGATTGTTTGTTTCACCCCTCAAATCTCCCATTAGATTCAATATTTGTTTTCCACCAGCAGTGATACACAATCGCCTTCCCTCATCTGGGAAGATCCAGCCACCAGAGTTCTCAAAAGCATAGCCCTTTTCTCCTGAAATTCCATCCATACTTGAATCTTTAGAAACTTTTGGTTGAACTCCTTTTGCAGTCTTTTCCCTAAGAAGCAAGTTACCACATGGATTTCTAATTCGTCCTGAAACAGAAGCTCCTTCACTTGTGGATTTTCTGATCAAAACTTCAGAAGATGATTCATCTTTGTGTCTGTCAACTTCTTTATGCATAAAGTCTAGGTTCCCGGTCTTGAAAGATGATCCAGTCTCAGCAAAAGATCTAACATAAATACTTTCCTCTTCTCTTTTTCTAATATTTGCTCGGAATTGTTGAACATCTGCAGTGTGAATCAGATTCCTGATGCTCCTGGAAATTGGCATTTCTTTTACAATATTTTTCGTCTTGCATTCAGTCAAGTGAGAACGCTCCACAGGAACTTCCACTTTATTCTTGCTCAACTGAGATCTTGTTGGTGCTGGTCTCACTTTGGATTTTATCTCCTGTTTCATAGTTCCATGAATTATATATTAGAATACAATTCTTAAGGAAGAGGAAGGGTATTTGAAGCACTAGATAAATGTACCTGATTCATAGTACTTTCGAAGGCACTGATCATGTTTCTTACATTGCTAAGAGTTTTCTCTTGTGGCCCTTGCTTCTCAAACTTATAAGCTCCATTTTCCTTCGATTCTGCCGTAACTTTGGTTTCTGCAGAAAGCACGGATCCTGAAGTTTCCAGTGAAAAAGCTTCTTCTGAGAAAGTGGCTTTCTGAAGGACGTCAATTGGTGGTGTCCCAGTTTCAGTCTTCTTAGCTACATTCCATCTGTTTACTTCCTTTAGATAGACTTTGGAGCTTCCTGACATAGTTTTGTTGGAAGAATCATCTCCAAATCTATCTGTAACATCCTAAAGCGTGTGGATTGTCATTACGTCGTCTATAAGAGTCCTTTTCATCCTACTGGTTTAATGAATGAAAAAAAAAAACTCAGACATGCAATTATTAACTAATCCTTAACTGGGTCCATTTGAATTTCATCATGATGAGTTCCTTGCATGTCTGCAGGACCAGATTTTCTGTTCCTAAAGAGAGCAGAATCGCTGGCGGACCCTGGATCAGCTTGAGCGGCGAAGACTTCATTAAGGCAGCTTCTTGGCGAATCTGTCATCAGTTAGAGAATGAAGAAAATGTCTTTTAGAGAAGCTAGGCACAAGGACACTTGATTCATGATCTCAGATTTGTTTGATATGTAGTTAGCCTATCACAATGACAATGATTGAGTTAGGAAGCATCATTACCTGAGACCTCAAAGCTGCGCAGCAAAGGTGACTCTGAATTGCTATGAACAGGGCTAACATGTTCTGGACTTCTTAAATTATTGTTGAGAAGTTCATTATGCTTCTTTATTAATGCTGATTGTCTCTGCATTCAACATTACTTCTTACAACAGCATAAGGGAAATATTATATGTTGTTGGAGCAACTAAATACTTTACTCCAGTAAACACGCATCTGCCAGAATGAAATTTCATTTACAAGCTTTATAAACTAATCAAACAGAACCCTGACAATTGTTGATTCTGTTTATCTTTAAAATCAATTCATGATATATCGAATGAACTTAAAACGGACTAAAAATTTTGGAAATATAAAAGAGAAATGCACCATGGCACGGACACGCTGGCGATCTTCTTCGTTGAGGATAAACTTCAAAGACATATGCACCTTCCAACCTCCTTCAAGGGAAAATATATCATCCCAAGTGCCCTTCTCAATCACTGAACTGGACTCAACATCTACCCCCATTACACAAACACTTAATCAAGGCTTCAAATTGGAAGCAATCAAGTGTACACGGTTAGTTTACATAAAATATGGAAAATAATGGTAAACCTGAACGCGATATTTCATTTCCCTCAGCATCCTGAATCAAAACAACCAAATTCTCGCGCAGAGTTGTCAATGGACTGCACAAAAATTGTTAACTCCAACGTTTAAGTCCAGACTCCCTTGTTATTAGCATTAAAGTGAAAGAAAAGGGAAAGCACACGACTCATTACAAAGAGAAGTCTCCCTTGTCCCTAGTCTCAAATTCTCTGTTCCCCAAGGAAACTGCATGATGAAGGGATTTCCAGTAACCATTTATATCTTCCACCGAAATTACGAGTATTGATATAAACAAGCAAGTGACTGGGGATTGCTTACTCTTCACTGATGTTCCTGAACGAGGTGATGATAGTTGAGGACCCGAGAATTCTAGGACTGTACTTGATTAATATTTTTCAAAATCAGCATACCAACAACCGCCCATTCCGAACTATAACTAGGATAGAACGATTTCACAGTATTTACATACCTGAAATTTGGATGGATCCTGGCATCCCAAGGGCGAGAACTTTAAAGAAAAAGTTGGCAGAAAGTACCCAGGAGGTCTATCCTAAGGACTTAATAGACTAGAAAGATGGTTCCGTTGTGAATATGAAGATACGAACAAACAGATTGTTTGAGAAAGAAAGCAATGGGTTTCTGAGTGCAGTTGAGTGCTGGCCTGGGATTGCATGAAAAGTGTGGATGTGGTTGGATTTCGATGAAATTTAGATCGTGGGGTCACAGCATACTTGACTGTATCTTTTTAGCCACCTGTTAGTTAACCGGATTTCATATTTGTCTTGTCTTGTCCTCTTTCGTAAAATTATTTCTTGCAGGTCCTCCCTGGGCAGCACGCAATCTTCGAACTGTAAGAAACGAACATAAAGGGGACTACAAAAGTGGGTTTCCTTTTTAACGTACAATTTGTCTTCAATGAACTGTTCTCATGGTATGATAACCCAGAGCCATTTCAGATTGTTAACAAGCTAGACATGTGATGAGAGTTAAAAAGTTAAAAACCCATTGAATTCTCAGCACTGCTTGTGTAGCTAAGTTATAAAACCAGTTACTTTGACGAGGTGGTGCCCAAAGATATGTTTTTTCAGAATAAACACGATGATCCGATCACTAGGCTCTTTACTGAGCTTAATGAAATTGTGTACATCATAATGCACTATGGTTTACTTGACTGAAAACTTGAGATGGATATTACTTGATTGTTTGGAATTTACGTTCACTACAATACCCTTAAAATTTCTCCCGAACTGTACAAAATTGTGATTTTTTTGGTTAATCAACTTTCAAGCCATAGTCATCATCCATTGCATCAACTTTAGCTGCCTTTTCATTTTTTTTCTTCTCTGCTCTTTGTTGAGAAAATTAGGTGATTTTTTCCTCTAAGATAAACAACTAGTGAAGTGAACCAATTCAGTAATATCCAGAAAAGATCGTCAAACGGACTCTTAAGACAGTATTACCATTTCACATAAAATCCCAGGAAAGGACGGAGGAGTCACAAATGGTCCCGCCTAAAACTTGACCTCCTAGACAGAAATTACGTGCACGGTGTATTTATCACAACCTAACCCATGTACATACACAAATAGTAAATACACTCAAATAAATTGAACATAACACTACAAATATACCCGACAAATAATATTGAATTCTATAAATGCGGAATAAATAAAAGAGATAAGGAAAGAACACACTCGAAAATTGATAACAGAGTTTGGCCAATTTTTCCTACTCGTTGAGCACCACTTAAGGCAACCTGCTCTTATTAAGAAGAGAATACTAAACTTGATATGTGTACAAATTTTGAGTATTTATCAAATTTTCGGATGGTTTAGATTAGAAGGGGGAGGAGTTATTTTATAACTTGAAAAACTCCTCCCATCTTCATCTCTTCCCAATATGGGATAGAAATTGGGCCATCAAAATCAACAACAAACAACAAATCTCCATCTTGGCACAATTTCGGGTTCCACGAAATGCAAGCATCATTCATTCTCTTAATCGAACAAAACAGCCGCTTCCAATTTGCGCCCTTAGGCGCCAACTCAAAAGTCCAAGATATTAACTAAGTCTAAACAATATTTAAACTTAGCTTTTGTCACCACCTTGGTCATCATATCTGCGGGATTCTCCGTAGTCCATATCTTCTAGAGAAGTATCTCCTCTTCTTTGAAAATCTCCAGTACAAAGTGATAGCGAACGTCAATGTGCTTCGTCCTTGCATGAAAAAAATGATTCTTTGCTAAGTGAATAACACTTTGACTGTCACAGTACACCACAAGGTGTTTCTGATCAACTCTTAAGTCTTTTAGCAATCCATGAAGCCAAATCGCCTTATTCACAGCTTTTGTAATTGCCATATACTTTGCCTCTATTGTAAACAAAGCCACTGTTGACTATAAAGTGGACTTCCAACTAACTGGCGCCTTAGCATAAGTGAATAAGTAGCTAGTTGTAGATTTTTGCTCATCCAAATCTCTTGCATAATCAGAATCACTATATCCAACTATGTATTGACCAAGTGATTTATCCTGCTCAAATAATAAGCCAACATTTACGGTATGTTGAATATACCGTAGAATCCATTTCATAGCTTGCTAATGAACCTTGCCAAGATCATGCATATATCTGCTCACAATACTAACTACCTGTGAAATATTAGGTCTCATATACACCATTGCATACATCAAGCTTCCTATTGCATTAGCATAAGGGACTCTCGCCATATATTCCCGTTCTTCATCTTTCTTCGGAGATAATTGGTTACTAAGCTTCAAATGAGAAGCAAGCGGAGTACTTACATGTTTTGTATCTTTATTCATACCAAAACATTGTAATACTTGCTTCAAATACTATTTCTAAGTCAACCAAAGCTTACCTCCTGGTCTATCCCTGCTTATCTCCATACCGAGAATCTTCTTAGCTTCTCCCAAATCCTTCATCTCGAACTCTCATTCAACTGAGCCTTTATTTTGTTAATTTCATATTGGCTCTTGGATGCTATTAACATATCATCAATATATAAGGGTAAGTAGATGTAAGACTCATTTGGAAGTCTATGCAAATATACACAGTGATTGTATTTACTTCTTGTGTACTTCTGGCCCATCATAAACTTGTAAAATCGTTTGTACCATTGCCTTGGTGATTGCTTCAATCTGTACAACGATTTATTCAATTTACAAACCCAATTATCTTTACCAGCAACTTTGAATCCATCTGGCTGAGACATATAGATTTCCTCATCCAAATCACCGTGTAGGAACGCGATTTTTACATCAAGTTGAGCTAGCTCCAAATTCAATTGCGCTACCAAGGCCAACAAAATTCTAATGAAAGAATGTTTAACAACCGGAGAAAATACCTCATTATAATCAATTCCTTCCTTTTGAGCGTAGCCTTTAGCCACCATCCTTGCCTTGTAGCAAATATCATCTTTGTCAGGAAATCCTTCTTTCTTTGCAAATATCCATTTGTATCCAATTGCCTTCTTTCCTTTTGGTAGTTGTGTCAGCTTCCATGTCTTGTTCTTCTCAAGAGATTGCATTTCCTCTTCCATTGCACCTGTCCATTTGCCACTTTCTGAACTTCGGATTGCTTCTCGAAAGGTAGATGGAACATCATCAACAACTGGAAGTACATAAGCTACCATGTCAGTAAAATGAGCAGGTTTTTGAATTTTTCATCTCGTCCTTCTAGCGGCAATTGACTCTGATTGCTGCGGAGGTTCTTAGGTCGGAACCTCTTCCTCATCTGACTCTTCTTCTTCCATAGGAGAGTCACTAGTAGTTCTTTTTGCTGGGATCACCATTGTTTGTTCAAACTCCACTTGCTTCGGCATACACTCCACCTGCTGTGAATTACCATCAGCCCCTTCTGGAGTTACCTTATTTATCATGACAGATTCATCAAATGTAACATCCCTGCTGACAATTGTCTTCTTTGACTCTAGATACCATAAACGGTATCCTTTAACT
>JANIHY010000209.1:20058665-20076661 GCA_027479065.1 Erythroxylum brevipes
AAAGCTAATAATTTAGATTAACAATACATAAAATTTAGATTAATAATACTTAAATTTAAATTAATAATATTTAAAATTTAAAGCCACAAACTGAAGTTTATACCAAAAATAAGTTTCGGTTAGTGCTGGACATTTACACTAAAAATGTAAAAAGTTCAAATGACAGATTCAACCTATAAACAAATACCCAAATTAAACCAAGTACACAAAAACGTAGTAAATAACAAAACTTACTTACCTCAAGCGACTCATAGAAAAAATAACTGAAACACATGAAGGAAGAAGATGACGAAGGAGAAAACATAGAGGAGAAAATGAGGGGGAAAACACAAAGGAGAAAATGGTGAAACCACAAAGGAGAAAATGAGGGGGGAAGGTTTAGGATGGGCTTAACACCAAACGAAAACAACTTCGTTTGGTTTTAAACCAAACAACATCATTTTTTATTTATTTAAAATGATTAAGCTGAAGCTAACGACGAAGTGCCCAGACCGTTGGAACATCATCGACGAAATACATTACCTTTAGTAAACCCAATGCTTCATTCTTAAACCAAGCATTTTTGTGTAAATTTATCGACGGAGTGGTTATACGGTCAGAAATTCACTAACAGAACATAGATTCATTGGTAAATCCCTGACGCTAGTTTATTGTAGCAAATGTTCTTGCCTAATTTACTAACAAGTATAACTCTTTCATCACTATATTCCATTGGAAAATTTGCCAGGATATTTTCCCTACACCTTTACCGATGGAAATTTTGTCCATCGTAAAATGAAAAATTTTCACGATAGTGTTACTAACAGATATTGATTTTTCTTCTCCAATTAGCCATGGTATTTGATCTGTCAGTAATTTTCCATCGATAATTTATGATTTTCTTGTAGTGTATAACATGAGAATAATTTGCTTGAAGATTAAAAATGGTCCAAAGTTAGTTCTTAAACATGTTAAACATATACATGATATGTACTTGAATTTAATCTTTAGGATAACATATTAAAAAATGCCTAACCTTTTAAGATTTTTTCAATTCAATACCTAAACTTTTAAATTTTTTAATTAAGTGACCAATCTTTTAAAACTATAACCATTTAGTTCAAAAGGTTTTTTGTGATGATGTGGTGGGTCTACTAAATGCCACTTGAATGTCCATCTATTAGTCATATCAGTAAAAATTAATATTTTGATCTAAATTATTAAGTTTTTAAAATCTCAAAAGGTTGCATACTTTAGGGTTGATTATCCCATAATCTCTATAGGACAGCTTAATGATGATGGTTATTGCAATACATTCACTAATAGATCAGATAAACTTACTAACGTTTAATTGGTTGTGGCCCAAGGTAATAAGTCCTCTAACTTGTACATGATGCAATGTTCTATTTATCGTGACTTGATGAATACAATGGAGAGTACATCACTAAAATTATGGTAGAGAATACTAAGTCATATGGGAGCAAAGAGGATTAATTAATTGGCTAAGAAAGAAACTTTTTGGGATTAAGGAAGCTAGGTTAGAAAAGTGTGTTCATTATTTGGCTGGGAACAAATAAGAGTTTCTTTTTAGATTTATTATCCTTTTAAAAAATTCAAGTTTATTAGAGCTTGTGCATTGTAACTATTGTGGTCCTTTGATGAGATCACATGGTGGTATACTTTATTTTTCATCTTTATTGATGATCATTTTAGGAAACTTTAGATTTATTTTTGAAGACCAAAGATTAGGTTCTTAAAAAATTCAAAGAATTTCAAGCGTTAGTTTAAAAATAAACAAGAAATTGAAATGCATCTGTAGTCAAACAATGGTAAATATTATGTACTTTTAGTAACTATTATAGATAGTAGGGTATTAGACATAAGAAATATCCTTCTAAGACTCCCTAACTAGATAGTTTGGCAAAGATGATGAATGGAACTTTGGTGGAGAGAGCTAAATTGACTTACTCAATGATGCCAAGTTCCTTTTTAGGTAGAAGCACTTTGCATAATTGCTAATATTCTCAATTTATCTCCTATTATTACCTTAGATGGTGGTGTCCCTAATAGAGTTTAGTTGGAAAAGATGGCTCCTATGATCACTTTAGAGTCTTTAGATGTAAAGTATTTGTGCATATTTAGATGTAAAGTAATTGTGCATATTCCTAAAGACGAGAAGTCAAATTTGGATTTTAGGATAAGTTTGTTTACTATTTGTATGTTTCTATAAGGTGTAAATTTGTTAGAATTGATAATGTGGTGTTCTTTGAGGACAAAACTATTGAGGATATTGAGAAGACAAATAATTTATTCTTAAAGAAATAAATTGGTTAATCTAAATCATTTTTCTTTGAATGATGCACCAAATGCAATTGAGCTTGGTCTTTAGGATGTTGAGATATAAGATTAATCAAAGTGGTGTTCCAATGTAGAATAATCAATAGGGTTTAGACGTTTTGGGTACTCTACTACATGATGTTATGGTTGTTCACAGCCAATAATTGCAAAGGTAATAACTATATAAGCTCTAAAAACTTCTCTCAAAATAGTTATTAGAGAGAGAAAATCTTTATTACATTACCTTCTTAGGGAGCATGTACATGTCATTAATGAGGGAGATCATAAAAGGTTTAAGGGAACAAAAGATAAATAAGTAGAAGGAGAAATTTTTTGAAGCTGTAAAGAATGATATAAAAGCATTGCATGATACTCACACTTTGATTTGGTTAAGGTACCTAAGGATTATAAAATTTTAAAGAACCAATAGATTTCAAAGTGAAGCATGATGATGGCACATTAATTCTATAATATAAAGCTATATTAATTTTCAAAGTCTTTATCCAACAAAATGAAGTTGATTTTAATGAAATCTTTTCTCTAGTTCTGAAGATGTCATCCATCCGATTTATATCTAGGGTTTAGCAGCATGCCTTTACTTAAAAGTTAGGCATATAGACATGAAGTCTACTTTTCTCTATGATAATTTAGAAGAGAAGATTTATATAAAATATCCATAGGGATCCAAAATCAAGGGAAAAGAAGATTATGTTTGTAGATTAAGGAATAGTTTGTATAATTTGAAACAAACACTAAGGTAGTAATATAAGAAATTTGATTATGATATAAGAAAATAATTTGCAATCTCGAGTGATGACGTTTTAATTTTATTATTTATAGTTATGTCATGCTTATTATTAGTCAAAATTCTATTAAGATTACAAAGTTGAAGTAAGATTTGAGTTATTTTTTTATTATGAAACAATTAAAGTTAACAAAGTAAAATTTTAGCATAAAGATAATTTATGATAACAAGGTTAAGAATTTCTTACTATCAAAATAGAAATACATCAAGAAGTTACTTCAAAGGTTCAATATGGACAAATATAAAATGGTAAGTGTACCTCTTGCTATGCACTCTAATTATGCAAAAATCAATTCTTTATAGTAACAAAGAAAGAAGATATGAAAATAGTTCTTTTTGTGTTAGTTATTAGTAATTTGAATGATTTATATAAGACTTGATAGTGTTATTAGTGATTTTATTTCTAATATGATAGGAGAACATTAGAATGTAATGGAGCGGATTTGAAGATATCTTAGTGGCTCTTCTAAAGTTTATGTTTTAGAATATTGGAACCTATTCTTTCTACAGACATAGATCCAGACATAGTAGGAAATATTGATACAAGGAAATCTAATTTAGGCTATTTGATTACCTCTGCAAGAAGAGTTGTATCTTACCAATCTATGTTGTAGAAGCAGAGTTTATTATTACTATTAAAGCCTGTAAAGAAATATTCTAAATGAATATATTTAAGAAAGAGCTTAGCTTTGTGCAAAGAGGTATGTGTTATGTTATGTGGTTAATATGTTGTGCAACTTGTCAAGAATTCCATATTTCATAATCAATAAAAATATATTGTTATTAGATAACACTGAATTAGAGATGTTTTGGACTAAGTTGTTTGAGCTACATAAAATTTGTATAGATGACAATGGTTTGATATGATAGCCATTTTTTTCTAAGAGAGAAGTTTACACACATATTTCTTAAACATCGGGATGGTGATCTTCTCCATATAGTCATTAAAGGGAGACTTGTTAAGTTAAGATTTCTTTCATTCCTATGAGTAAAAATGTACTCAGTTCATCATTTTTAGATGCCCATTATTAATCTTTGGAATGACCCTTTTTACTCTAAAAAAGTTGGAATAGTTGTGAACACAACAATGATGATAGGACAGGGAGATGAGACAAGAAGAAAGACTATAGTAGAATTTTTTTGAACCAATTTTAGTTTTTTTGTCCAATTTGGAGTCATCCACAATTAGATCAAGCTTAAATTTGAGCTTGGAGTTCCTGAGATGTTACTGTATAATTTGAATGATGAGAATCTTATTTAGAGGGCTATAGTTGTTATTCTCAATTTGTAAATAGTAGTTCAACTTTAGTTGATTTCTCTTTTTCTTCCTTATTTATCATTATTACCTTTATCCTTTGTTTCTATTTTTTTGGCAATTGTGATATGACTACTTTGGAGAGCATTTTGTATGAATCTTTTACTAAAGTGGATTTTTTATAATCGATAAGGGATCTCATAGTTTTCACCCTTAATTCAACTCCTTTCTTATTGATGTGAGTGTTCTATCACTTACAGATTTTACTTGCTTTGTGAAAACATAGCCAATAGTTTTTAGCTACGAAAAAAACTTAGATCATTCAATTCACTAAAATTATTCTGGCTACAAAAATAATCCATAGTTAAAACAAATATAGATAATAATCTTTGGAGGCAAAATATAAATGTAGCCTATTCATTAAAATTGTTTTTCCTGCAAAAAATAATTCTTAGTTAAAATAAACATGGTTAATAGTCTTTTGAGAAAGCACGCAAAATATTTTTTCGATGGTACTGCTTCACTAAGCTACGATAGCGATACACTTTTTTTCACTACAAATTCTAAAATGTAAAGAGAAAACGTAACTAATAGACATAATTCTTGTAACGAGAGAAGAAATAAAAAGTTAAAGAGAGAGAGAAAATAATGATTGTTTTTTAATTTTTTGAACTCCACTTGTCACATAGGATACACATCTAGCAAGAAATCCATAAAAAATAGTAGATATAGTTTTTGTAATGGACGACTAAAAATGAAATTAAACTAAATATTTGTGAAATATTAGGGTTTTTTTAACGTGCCTAAGTGTATGAGTTTAAATTAAATTTTGATTAAAAAAAATAGCAGATCCAATTTGATCCTTTTGCCTTTCACTTAATGGCAAATGTTCTAATATGCCGAAGATTTTTAGAGATTTTAATACTCACTTGTCCACTAAAAAATTAGGAGTGCCGAATATGTGGGATTATTGTCTCACTATATATGAAAGATCTCCACTACAGAGTAACAAATGATATTGGTCTGGTCTTGAAGAAGCATAGGGGAGTGGGTAGAGTTCTTCATCTTATAGCATTCCAATGTTTGTATAACTCTGGCCAGACGCGTAACTTTCACATTGAGATCCCGTGAAAAACGAAGTGAGTGGTCAAGAAAGGAATATCTTAACAGGGAAATGTCCTGATCGATCATGAAACATGAGTTAGAATCGCGAGGCGGACATATAGCCAAAAGGCATCCGATGTTTGTGCAGACAAATATCAGTGAACAGCATCCCACCACCCCTTCACATAATCCCACCAAATTAAATCCCACTTCATCTAAGCAATGAGCCGTTCCTTGATCAAGCACAACTATATACTATACCCTTCATCATAGTTATAATCCATTAACATTGATCATATATCCTTCACGCCAAACTTCGCTAAATATCGAAAAATAATCATTGCCTTCATGATCGTTGAATTCCTGTAGCAAAATAATATCTACAACATATTTTTGAAATCGTCACAAAAAGGTTTTAGATACACAATAATTTCGTCAGTAAAACATATAATCAACGAAAACAAAGAACATGATACAGAGGATTTTGCGAAGTCTATGTTTCATTCATAAGGGTTTTTACCTACTAAACCGTAGTCGTAGATAATTTTTTACTGCCTTTTTTTTGTAGCATAATAGTTTTAACTACTAATTGTTTGTTGCAGGTAAAAAAAATTTAAAGACGTTCTTGTAAATATAGGTAATAACATTTTGTGAGGATTTTGTTTTGGTAGCTAATACTTTTTAGTAACGATTCTGTTTTTGGAGCAGCATAGTTTTAGCTACCAATTTCTTGTTGTAGGTAAATGTTTTTAGAGAAGTTCTTATAAATGTAGGTAATAATATCTTGTGACGATTTTGTTGTGGTAGCTAATACTTTTTAGTGACAAAAATTTTATTATAAATAAATTTTATTATAATTGTTAAAAACATATTTAATTAAATTTGTTACAATTTTTAAGACATTTTGAAATATAAATTAGTTACATTTTATAATTAATGTTGGTGACATTTTTTAATAATAAGAAATTGAAATAAAATAAACATTAAAAATAAAATTCATTTTATAAAAATAATAATTACAGGTTACATACAAACTACGATGTCTCATCGTCATCACTGCTACTAACATAATTTGAGCCTAGTAATTATTTGACCGTCTTTTTAAACTTATTCACTTCTTTTACATTACGATCTAACTTCTCTTCTATACATTATAACTTAGTCTTCAGTGCCTGGTTCAACACTTGAAGCACCGTGACATATGCTGGTCGTGATGAAAATGTACCAACAGGCTTAAGATTATACTCAAAACTTTTGATATACCACAGTCTTGTACTAAGGATATTGTTGCAAATTATATAAGTTTGACAGAAAATTGTCATCAAGTGAATTAAAGTTGTCTCGGAATATCAATTTCGTAAGGAACAAGTATTAAAGTCAAGTTACTGTAGTGGGTTATTGTTGTTCTTTTCCAATGGATGTTGGAAAGTTTAATGAATAACTTTCGTCATTTGAGTTTTTCTCGATAAGAAATCTTTTGACTTAATCACTAAAATGTTTCCTTGGTAGTTCTTGCTTGTATGTTGTTCGAACACGTACGATATGTTGTTGACAAGCTCTCCTTTTCTCAAAACTCCGGATACATCACCTCTCTGCAAACGTGCTGCATCCCTATGTGTTGATTTTATTTTTTTTCTAGTTATGCTTTCTATTTCTCAAACAGAAAAGCCTAGAGTTCATGTTATTGATGTCATCATTTCTGGACATACAGTTACAGTAATTAGTAAGCGGAAAAGGTACAGAGTTATAAAGACTTTTAGCCACTGAGACACACAAAAATTCAAGTAGTGCTCCAATCAAATAATTTGCGAACAGTGAGAGGGAAGCATTTAAAGCTTCCTTGTCTATATTATCATCAGAAGATGATATTATCCATGCAAGTGTACAGTGATAGAGAGAATTAAGGAGCGAAATAAACCAAAAGGGCAAGGAGTTTTCCATGATCACGAGGCGAGCTACGTATGTGGCTTAACAATCATTCCTGTACGCGTTGAGGGGCCAAGACTTAGATAGGGACATCCTGAAAAATTATCGTGTAAGGTGTCAGAGTAATGTACGTAGAATGTGTCCAAACATAGGTAGTTGTCATTGGTTCTTGCAAATCCAAAAGGGTCTATGTCTCTAAGCTACAGGACATGAATATCCTCAATGCCAAAAGGTCCCATATCTTCTCCTTTTTGACTCCAGCAGGTACGCCATGGTGGTGCCTGAAATTTTCTTATGGGCAAGGGGTAGCTTGGTCTAAAGACCTTACACGATAATGCATGGGCAGTGGAAACGAGAGACAAATTAGTCACCATCAATACGACAATCGTCTATCGTTACTGAGCTTACTTTGAGGATCCGGGTTGCTTTGCTCAAATACATTATCATTAAGTAGATAGGGTACATCAAAGAGATAAGATCAATAAAAAGAATCAAGAATAATTTTCTCTTCTTTTGAATTCAAAGATAAGGTTAAATTACATTCATTCTTACGCTATGATGTGTGGATCACAATTTGTTATAACCGCCTCTTTGCTCACTTTATAAGTAGAATTAGATTAAAAACAGAAAATAAGATTGCGATATAGGCAGACCGGATAGGATAAAAGGTGCGTAGCTAGTTAGGTTATCTAATACTATTGATATGAGTTTAATACTAACTCTCCTTGCTTTTTTGTTGGAAAGTTCACATAAGAGTTATCTCCGATTCAACTTGTCAAGGAATAAAACCGTCATCAAAAAACCCATTTCATTCATTGTTAGATCTATATATTTTTACTTTTTCTGAATAATAAAAAATCACTTTTACTAGAGACAGGATCTTCTATCTAATCTTACTATTTCTAACTTTGTTCAATCAAAAAAACGTTGTCGTTTCTTCTTAAATTTTACAAACTCTGTTAATCTTCCAAAATTCATGGTTTATGAGCCAAGCCGATCTCAGTCGACGTCCTCCTCGTCTTCATCTTCATTCTCACAAAATCAAAAAATTTAGAACATTATCTTTTTTTTTTAACACTAAAAAAGCTCAGATTCTTTCACTTTCACTAATATTCAAATCTTTAGAAGACCATTGCCAATTGGAATCCCTATTACCATCTCGTCTCTCTTCGCTCTCTCCCTACACCTTGTAATACCTAGATTCCCGAATCTTACTCACATCAAAGTGTGCAACTTTTATAGACGAGTCCATTATTGAGCTAATTTCCTCACATACGAGTCCATTATTGGACTAAACAACTTGAGTGATGAATACATTACGTGATTTGCCTTCTGTCATTCTATTACAAAAGAAGAAACCAAAGAATGACAGAGAAAATGTAGAGATGTCTGGGTATTCTCAAGGCCATCACTGAGAAAAATAGTCCCTCCATGTGGATTTTCTCCATATCATAACCAAGTAACATTCTTCTTGCAACATGGATGTTTACTTTACTAAGGGTAACTCTTGGAGCTTCAAAGTGTATTTGGACGAATTCTTTATGAAGTTCAATTGTAATCTCTTGAATTGATAATATAGTGTAGCTTTTGCCTTTTGTTTTTCAATATCATTTGTTATCTTCACAAACTTACTTTATATAAACGTGTATCAACTCTCATGAACAACTGTCATTCTTCTTCAATCTTCCTGATTTTGTTTGATCAATTCCATGGAATCTTTATGGTGTTCCCAAATACTGACTCTTTATATAGTCGCCACCACTATTGATCCAAAATCAATTCAAAATTACCCTCTTGAAGCTTTTGAGAGTATCTTAACTTGCACTTGCACGACCATGCAATTTAAGTCACGGTCATAACTTGCTTGGGATACTTAACATCTTCCCCTAGCTCCAAAGAAGAAGTATTATAAAATTAATATGTTGAAGGAGAAGAATAAGATTGACGAGCATCGATGTGTGGACCCCATGTAAAGTAGGATATGAAAAATTGAAAGGGTTAAACAAGCAAATGTGGTATGTATCTTTTGGTTTCAATTTATTCTTGATAATGGTAATTTACTTCAAAGATCTATGTATCTTTTATCTGGGCATCTCCTTAATCTTCCAAAGATGATGTGATACAATTTTGCCTTTATTTAATCACATTGTGGCTGTAACTTCAAAAATATTGATGAGTTAAATGTTCGGCCATATCTCTTTTGCAGGTTCACTCTGTGATTGAAGGAAATTGTAATGGTTCAGTTCACCAAGAAAAGTGAATGTTCGATCTTCTCATTTTTTTTCAAGCAAACAGAGTTGTAGTTCTACAATTTCCTTATTTAGAATTTGATATTTGATTTAATGAATGATTTTTTAGTTACCTTATATAGGTTATTTCCTCCATATCCTAACTTCAATAGCCATCCACCCCTCCTTTTGATGCGTTAAGAAATCAATGTGTATCTTATGATGTATGCATCTTATGTACAAGCACTTAGTCATGTAAATAGTTTTGCAATGCGTTTAGTAGATAGGGATGATTTTTCTTGTTTGTATTTGGAAGACCGAAATAAGTTGGAAAGTGGAGTGCCCTCTTTGTCTTCATTTATCTTATGCTCTCTATTTTGGTATTTTAATACTTCTTGTTATTATTGTCTAGTTCACTAGAAGCCTGTTTTTCTTTTTTCCATTGTTTTCTTTCTTTTTCTTCTTGATAAAGTTCCCAATCTTTTCTTATGCTTCATCATTGTCAAAGATGTGAGGAATGCGTTTAGTGGATAGGGGTGATTGTCATAGTTGCAGGCATCTTTCAACAACATGAGTCAACGTTGCTGCAAAATGTCACGTGATTCACATCTATTGTTTGTCTTACTGAGAAGATCAATAATTTCATAAGTCAAGACTAATTAACTTCAAAGATTAACATTAAATAAGGTGAATTACTCTATGGAAAACAACTTCAACTCCAATAATTCAGGTTATTAATGTTGTAGTTGTTATGCAAAAGCTGACTTAAAATCATCAACAATCATCATATTAGTATTGAATAACCCTTGGGGTACACATAATTACCTGTTAAGCACCTAATTTTGATACTTGGACAATCTCATATTAATATGTCAATCTTGAATCAAGACAAGTTTAATGCATAAATTAATTCAAAGTTGAAGAAAACAACTTATTCTCATTCATATTAAGAGACTGAGATAACAGTATAAATGAACATTAAATTTCGTTATTCTTACGCTTTAGTGAATTTTGTTCAGCCGAATTTTATTCAGGGAAAAGCTAGCTTCAAGCGTAAAAGATTTCAGATGAAAGCTCGGAATCAAAGTTTGGAGACCCTTCACGTTAAAGCCAAGGATGTATAAAGCTCTGAAACCCCCAAGCAAGAAACATAGATTTAACCTAAAAGAGCATTACTTAGTGGGAAAGTGAGAGTTGATTGTAAAAGTAAGATATTCTTCACCTTAAGTTGTGTTTATTAGCCAAAATTGATTCCTTATGTCAACTATAATTCACTCCTGTTAGGATATATTGTATATATATTTTATTTAGTTTTGAGATTTTAATTGGACATACAAGATATAACTTGTAGGAATTCTACACTACATTGGAGTTTATCATTATCGTGATATTGGAATTATTTTACTGCTGAACATGTTAGTAATTGGATGATGTTTAATACTGAATTGTGAGGATATTATGGATAGAAGAAAGCACATGCAAGGTGGACTCTTCTTACTTGAATTAAAGTGGTGCTTAATTGGTGTGCGATAAAAAATAATGAAGCTATGATTGTATGGTTGAATTAAAGTGGTCGTTAACTGGTTGAAATTGGACTCTTATTTATGTGAGGGATTTGTGTATATCGAAAATCTGCAGTAGACATCTATCTTAAATAGGAGTGTGTGGCAATAGGGTTTATGTGTATATGTGTGACTGTAACATGAGAAGTGGAGGGTGCTGAATAAAAAACTTATGAGGTGAGTTGAATAACAAGTGCTGAGTGATATATGCTACGGCGAAGGGAGTATTACGTGTGAGTCAGTTAAGGTTTTATTGTTAGAATTTTTAGAGGTATGGCTAAGGGGCTTACTTGTCGTGGGTTCTTGTTTTGTGGGATGATTTAAGGTGTATGGGCATCAAACGTTGAGGGGTAGAAAAATTAGGAGATAAAGTGAACTAAGTTTGTGTTTAGTGAAGATATTTTTGTTTATGTGTTTTGGGTAGCAAAAGAAAAGTAAGAAGTTGGAATCATTACGAAAAGATATCAGAAGCCAAAGAAAGACTCCGTCAATCCCATTCCAAATACCTACACGCAAGGCTTGTTGGTTTTTATGCTTTAAAACTCATTTTTACGCCTTCACTGTTGGAAGTCCCTCAATTGGTTCATCAACCTTGTCAAATCTCCATCTTCTATTGTTATTTCAGTACCCACTTTCTTACCTTGTTTTATGAAGCGTGACTTCGTGTTAGTGTTTATGTGAATCAACCAATTATTGTTGTGACGACTTCCAGATCTATTTCAGTGGAGCTTAACCTTTCAGAAAGTTGTTCTTCTCTTTTATCTCAAGCGTATTTAGTTTTTGTTCTTTATTATTCTAATCACTTGAGTTATTCGTTTATTTTTCTTTCGTTAAAAAATTGATTGAGAAAATCCTCTATCGAGGTTAGTGTGAGGTGGTCATACTATTAGGTATGAAATTCTTTTATGAGAAGTGAGATTGAGAGATAGTGTCAAGGGATGAGTGGTGTTGACTCAATAAAGCCTTAGGTAAATTTATTATACTTCGATGAAAGTTATTAAGTTGGGTAAGAGTCTCGCAGATGTAGGCAAGGTGTGTCGAACTTCATTATCAAATTTTTGGTGTTGATTTATTTTTTGTTCTCTTAATTTTTCTATTTTTTGTTTACTATAAACAAATCAAAAAGTTTGTGAAACGACTACCCTCTTTGATTTTCAATTGATATCAGAGCAAGGTCACCATTTTAAAACTTGGTAGCAAGTTGGTGCAGATCCTAGTTTCGCGAACATAGCTACAAGAAAGGGTGAAAGGAAAGCAAGGAGAATCCAATATCATGAATTTCAAGGTTTCGGACACATTTATTCCGAATGTGCTAATACTTTAAAGAAGAGAAAATGAAAGGTCTTTCACAAGCACATAGAGTGAGAATGATTCCAAGAGTAAATATGGTAGCAAAGAAGAAATAGCTAATGGTGCTGCATTGATTCCCTTACATAGCAAAAGTCTAGTTACTTGCTTAATAGTAACTGAGAAGGAAGTAACTGAAGTTGGAAAAAAGGAAAAATCAAAAAATTTCAAAAAAAACTCATCTCAAGACCTAATATCAGATTATGACAGTGATGGAAGTGACCTAAATGACAAAAAGGGAAACATTTACGAGGCATACGAATTAATGTACAAAAAATGGGTGAAAATATGTAGAAAGAATGAAAGATTGAAGGAAAAGAATCTCTCCATGAAAACTATGTCTCTATTTGCTTAAAAAAATGAGAAGATCAAACCTTCACTTTTCTTGGTGACCTGAACCGCTACAATTTCCTTCAATTATAGAGTGAACTTCTAAAAGAGATATGGGCAAAACATTTAACCCATCAACATTTTTAAAGCTACAACTATAATGTGATTAAATTAAGACAAAATTGTATCACACCATCTTTGGGAAATTAAGGAGATGTCCATTTAAAAGATACATAAACCTCTTAAGTAAATTACCGTTATCAAGAATAACATGAAACCAAAAGATACATCTCTCATTTGCCCATTTAACCCTTTCAATTTGTCATATCCTACTTTATATAAGTCCATACATCGATGCCCGTTAAGCTTATTCTTCTCCTCCAATATGTTAATTTCAAAATACTTCTTCCATGGAGGCAGGGGAAGATATTAAGTATACCAAGCAGGTCACGATCGTGACTTAACTTGCACGGCCGTGCAAGTGCAAGTTGAGATACTCTCAAAGGCTTTAAGATGGCAATTCTGTATTGGTTTTGGATCAATAGTGGTGGTGACTGCATAGAGAGACAATATTTGGGAACACCATAAAGATTATATGGAATTGATCAAACAAACTTAAGAAGATTGAAGAAGAATGATAGTTGTTCATGAGAGTTGATACTCGTTTATATAAAACGTTTTATAGAGACAACAAATGATATTGAAAAGCAAAAGGAAAAACTCCACTACATTTTCAATTCAAAAGATTACAATTGAACTGTATAAAGAATTCAACCAAATACACTCCAAAGCTCTAGAAGTTACCTTTGGCAAAGTAAACATCCATGTCGCAAGAAAAATGCTACTTGGTTATGATATGGAGAAAATCCACATGGATGGACTATTTTTCTCAATGACGACCTTGAGAACACCAAGAAATTTATAATATCAACTTTCACATTATCACACAATTTCAAACTTATATCTCTTAATCTCCTACAGTTTATAGTTTTGCACAGCCTGAGTCACCCTTTTTTAGTCACATTTAGGCAACTCTTTAAGTCCAATTGCATCAATCCCGTGCATTTTTTGGAAATCACTGTCAATGCTTCATCTTCCATTCCTAATCCCTTTTCTTGAAATATCTCCATTTTAAGAATTTCAAAGGTTCTATAAATATTCGTTATCCCCAAACATCCCTACATTTTCTCCGTCATTCTCTTATCCCTTCTTCTGTGATAAAATGACAAAAGGCAATATCACATAATGTATTCATCACTCAAGTTGTTTAGCTCAATAACGGACTCGTCTATGAAAAAATTAGCTCAATAATGGACTTGTCTGTAAAAGTTGCACGCTTTGATGTGGTTAAGATTCGAAAATCTAGGTTTACAAGATGTAGGAAGTGGGCAAAGAGAGACGAGATAGTGAGAGGTGCTCCAATTGTCGGTGGTCTTCTAGAGATTTGAATATCACTAAAAGTGAAGAAATCTGGACTTCTTTAGTGTTCAAAAGAAGAAGAATGACTGAAAATTTTTGACTTTGTGATAATGAAGATGAAGACGAGGAGGACATTGACTGGGTTGGCTCATAAGCTACAAATTTTAGAAGATTAATAGAGTTTATAAAATTTAAAAAGAAACAAAAACATTTTTTCGATTGAATAGAGTTAGACAGAATAAGATTAGACAGAAGATCACATCTCACTTTTACTATTGAGTATCACACTATTAAAAGGCTTGTCTCTAAACAAAAAAGGTAACTACAACATACCAAAGGCACAAGATCGCCTGTGCCACTCTCCTTCTGTCATAAATTTTGCTTTGTCCCATTTATTTATTCCAAAATTTGTAGTTGGAGGAGGATGGCACAGACAGACGCACAAATGATCTAATCTATACCAACACCTTGAAACTCTTCTTAATTCTTTGATATTAAATTTTACTTTGTAACACTTTTGGTTGGTCTTGTTGTCACGTCTAAGTCAGTATGTCATAAAGTAAAACCCAAGGTTTTAAAAACCAGACTGAACGGTCCGATCTGACCAGAAAAGGTTTGAACCGGTCAGTGGTCCGGTTTGGTTTCACCTAATAACCTCTCTACATAAAAACCGACCGATTCAATCTTTTTCGGTTGGATTGGACGATCCGGTTCAATTTTTAAAACCTTGCAAAATCCCCTTCCTTTTTTTCATCAAAACTTTCGCATTTATAGAATTGTTGCGAAGCATATGCTCACTTAATTATCAAGCCAAATTCATTAAAATTATTGGTTTATAATATTATTTCTTTCTGGATGCTTTGTTTTTCTAAATAAGAGAGGAAGAATAATCACACTAAAAACCAAATGATGCCATCACTTATTACAATATAAGTGCCTATAAGCATAATATAATTTTCTTACATTAATATCATAATTTTGCCAGAAACATTATATAAATCGTATTGTCACCTACGAAATGTTCAAGTCACGTACTTCTTTTCAATATCTTCTATTTTATTTTAGTTGAAAAGTATTATCTCTCTTACTTCCGGTTATACGTAACACCACCACCAATACGCATTTTGAAGTACATTGATGAAACTTACAAACATAAACATATTAAACTTCGAATTATTATCTGAATTATATTTTTCATAAAATATTTATTACTCATAAATAAATATGAAAGAAATATACGCACCTGATTAGTTATACATGCATTGATGCCTATATATCTTGGTCAATATTTCTTCTATAGACAAAAGGTGCAAATTTAACTAATATTTCATAATTTCAAGTTAATTTCTAATATTTTGAGACATTTAAATGAATTATAACATTTGCAAACTGTTTAAATTTGATCATAAAAATTTAAATAGAATAAAGCCTTGTCAAAATGATTTATGAAGAAAATGCATTTGTCACAACGAATAAATTAACAACATCTACTGATGGTCAGTTCATATCTTATTTTGATCATATTTAAGTTAAAATTATACTATATTACAAGTTTACAATTAAGAATAATTACATACATTACTAATTTGTAATTTATTTTAATACAGTAAAAGAAGTTGATGCAAATATTTTATATGAAAGCTTAGTTTACGAATCTTTAAATAACGTTGGAGAATTTGGAGCTTTTAACGATGACAAGACACAACCTTCTTCAGAAATACAATTTTGATTTTTATTGTAATTTTCATATTATATTAGACTTATATTTATTTATTATTAATTCATGATATAATAATAGACATAGGTATATTTTTATTTCAACAAAATATTTTATTTTTACTTATTCTTATAAGTTTTATTTATTATTTATTATATACCAATTTTATAGTGGCTCACTACCAATCGAACCTCTAAATCTTAAACCTTTCTTTCGACTAGTTTAATATCTGGTTTAATTTTTAAATCATTGATAAAACCTCCTCTGTCAGTACCTGAAGTCCCAATTCAACCCCATTGGATCCTCATCTTGGTACCACAAAGCTACCAGGTACTGGGTGGCTTTATCGTCCCTCACTCAGTAGCAATTTAGAGCCCAGGTTTTTGTAGGTCTGCTAAAGCCACAATCTGTTCCAGGCCTAGTGACCCGACAAGTCTTTGCTAGGCCTAGGCATGTAGTTGGGCCAACTGCATAAAAACTTGAACAAACTGATTTTGAAACTTCGTGTACAAACTTCATAATCTGTGTTTTCTTAATATCATCCTAAACCTTAAGCACGTTTTTTCTTTTTTTTTGAAAACTAATCCTTCTAATCTTGTATTAGAGGTTAAGCAAGAAATGAAATGTCGTTAGAAGAATAGAAATTGCTAATAATTGCTCACCCTGATACAAGGAACGTATCTTTCGTACATTCATTGGCAATGGCAATTACTAAACAGACCGTAAGCCTTTTACATCTCGTAGAAGATGACTGCCAATAGGCTTAGCTTTGGCAAGGGAATCAAAATAATTCACTTCTAAATCAAGATAGCCTTGCAATAATTGAGAAAGCAGTTTTCGTTTTCAGGTTTCTTGTTGGGTTGTTCATCATCGATGATGTGCTGGTTAAGAAGTTGAACAATCAGGACTACTATACTAAAAACAATTGGACACGAATTTATTAAAACCATACTACAATCTAATATTGATCTTCTTTTAAAGACTTAGTAAATGGCTCAATGCGTGCATTAGGATTAGGTATAGAGAAGGGGACAAGATACACTACGTATGGTGACTGATTAAATAACCTTAACGATTAGCAATCTTCATCAAATAAAAATTATTAAATGTGTATAGAAGCGCATTGGTTTACAAATACCTTTAACTTGTGGCATATGTTTCTATATTAAAAAACTTCACCTTTCTACATATATCTGAACTGAAATTAAGACACAATCTATATGTAACCTAATTCATGCTAATACATGTTGATGGGACACAAAGAACTTATGCAATATATGATACAGGCATAGAAAAACAGCCTGAGATTGTGCAAGACAAAGATCACTTGTGTCTGGAGCCTCAATCAAGCAGAGATTCCATGAGTTGGAACGATAACAATGGTGTCGCGTCTCTTTACATCTTGTCACTTAAAGAACAAACAAGCTTAGTTTTCCTCAAACCCTAGTTTGGTTAAAGAAAAGATATGGATGGTCATTCAATTTCGGTCAATTGAAGGCAGCTCTTGCATGTCCAATGACGTAAGTTGACATATACTTAGCAACTTAGGGACCATTTGCTTTAGCTGAACTGTAGTTTACGTAATTAAAGTGTATTAAATTGGGAGTGTTTGACCATTGATGTTGTATATAGAAATGTTAATGGTACCTTTTTTTATTTTTGGAAAAGTGAATGTTACATTCTTACCTTACCTTGTTTTCTTAAACATGTCCATATTGCAGTTTTAAGATGGAATTTCCATGTCTGCACTTTTTGACTAGGGAAAGAAGATAAGATGTTCATTTCCAATTAAACTAACTGTGCGTGCACCAACCAAGTTTGATTAGACGTAAACTTGTAACTTAATATGATTGTATATTTTCTTTTCTTTTTTTTTTGGATAAATCAGAAGAATAAATTAATGGACCAAAATATGTACATAGCTTTCATATACAAGTGCCATTATATTAATATGATGTATATTGACCCGTCAATGATCATTTATTTT
>JANIHY010000209.1:20084314-20094462 GCA_027479065.1 Erythroxylum brevipes
TTAGGTGCGCATTTAAAAGATAATGATAGGAGAATTATCCGTTTAAAAAAAAAAGTAAAACTCAATGCTATCATAATAATAACCTGATAGCTAAAAAGAATAATGCTGGAAGTTACGTACTCATGTCCAGATTCAATAATTTTAAAAGAAACAAGGTTCTTACTCTTAACTTGAATAGTTGCTTGAAAATAAAATAAAATACTGCACATGTAGATTTCACGGATCATCGTTAAAGCCGAAAGAGTTGGGTAAAGTGAAGTACATACTCTTTGTGCGCAGAAGTGTACAGGCTATGTAAAAACTTGAGAGGTTTTGAGATTTCAGATTTACATCTTCTAGATTTTTAGGTGAGATTGTAGGGGCTTAGGATTAATCTGACTAAGTCAGAATAGTTAATGTAATTAAAAAAAAAAAGTAAGGTAAAGGGTGTGCAGATGGGTCTTATCAGCAACTATCTGAGGCCCGAGCCTTAGGCCTGACTCCAACGCAAAGAGTGTTGGGATTGGGAACTTTGTGTTGCAATTAAGGGATTGTGCTGCAATTAAGGGAAGGCAATAAACCATTGCAGAGAAGGAAATGGCATTGGCAGGTCATTTGTGTCCCCTAGTCTACTCTGTTCCTATGAACCACACAGAGAATAGAAGAGGCCACTCTTTTTTAGACTTTGGAACAAAAAATTACCATTCCAAATTCGCAAATGTAAACAGAAATTGCGCTTTATCAGAAGCTTAAAGATAACAAATTCCTTGTCACTGCTGGTAAGCCTCCCCACAAAGGCAAAGCAACAGGGGACCCACATTTCATTTTTCAGATTCTATAAATACCTCTGCTCAACTGCTGCTCTAAACCAAACTCCACAGCCCAACAAATCCTGTACAATAATTTCACGTAATCTCTCCCAAGCTCACATCTTTTTTCCCTTTTCTTCTGTCCCAAAAAGAATAGAAAAAAGGAAGATTTGCGTGGTCTCTTTCTGTCTTTCCCAGTCTTTTGAAGTGTTTCTAATACATTTGAAATTTGGATACACAGACAAGAACTAAACTCTGTTGCTTTGGCTTGTCAGAGAAAAACCAACTTATGGGTTCTGTAAGAGCTTCAATGTGGAACCTTTTAGGGAGCAGCTTGTTCATGTTCCTGGTATTGTTGTCTTCATGCTGTTCAGCTTCTGTAACATATGACCATAGAGCAATCATAATCAATGGACATAGAAGGATTCTCATGTCTGGGTCCATTCATTACCCCAGAAGCACTCCTGAGGTAGCAATAAGTCCAATGCAGTTCATTCTGATTTATTTCCAATTTCTGACAAATGGGATTGTTTCATTTTCTTCTAACACTCTCTTTTTAGCAATTGGTTAAGTTTCTTGACTCTGTTCTCGTGCTTCGTGGTGGCTGCAGATGTGGCCGGATCTTATCCAGAAGGCAAAAGATGGAGGTTTGGACGTTATTCAAACCTATGTTTTCTGGAACGGGCATGAGCCTTCTCCTGGAAAAGTAATTCAAAGCAGCACTCTGTTTTTTTATTCCAATAATTTATTTTCGCACGTTTCCTTCAAGTTTGTACGAATTTTTTCCGCCAAAACTCATCAGAATTCTCTTTTCTTGTGCCGGAAAATGAATAAAAAAATGGTAGTATTACTTCGGGGATAGGTATGATTTGGTTAAGTTCGTCAAGCTGGTTCAACAAGCAGGCCTCTATGTTCATCTCCGGATTGGTCCCTACATTTGTGGTGAATGGAACCTCGGGTAAGACGTAACTTACGAATTTTGTAGCTTTATCCAACTCTGGACCTATCACTTCCAGTCGTTCATTTTCTATCTTTTACTATAGTTTTTCGTTGTTTCCGTTTATTTTTTATTAATAGGAGCTCTGTTTTTTGTGATCTGTTTTCAGGGGTTTCCCTGTCTGGCTTAAGTACGTTCCGGGAATTTCTTTTAGAACTGATAACGAGCCTTTCAAGGTTGCTCTACCCGGAATTTTCTGTTGCCATTTTCAGTAACTCTTTTCTCTAATCTTTCGTCATTGCTAGTATGATTAATCAAAATGAACTGACATAATATTTTACTTATTACGATGAAGGCGGCAATGCAAAAGTTCACAGAGAAAATTGTAGGCATGATGAAGTCAGAAAAGTTGTTCGAGTCTCAGGGAGGACCAATAATCCTGTCTCAGGTAAGGAAAATAAGATCCTTGTATCCTTAGTTTGCTTATGCTTATTCTATATTATATTTCTCCTTTGATTGGTTCAACACTCAAGAACACGGGTCAGAGAGTTGGAGGGACGTTTTCATTATTTTATAAGAGAAAGTGGCTGTCTTTATCATCATTTCACTGATTATCTTATTTGGTTTAATAGATAGAAAATGAATATGGACCAGTAGAATGGGAAATTGGTGCTCCTGGTAAAGCTTATACAAAATGGGCAGCTGACATGGCAGTGGGGCTTGGCACAGGAGTTCCATGGGTTATGTGCAAACAAGAAGATGCACCTGACCCTGTTGTAAGTAATTCCGCTAAAATCTTTTTCTTTACGCCTCTATTCTGTGGTGTCGGTTTCTAACTCAGAAGCTTCCTCTGGAGTGTGGGGTTTATTGTAACAACATACTGTTTACTTAGGTGGGCCTTAAATGGTTCTTTATTCTCGGTTTGAATATTGTGGTCCGATTTCCCTTTCTGAACCAGGGTGGCACTAGTCTCCTCTGTTTTGGTTTTATTCAAAATTTTCTAGTACTTTGGGATTGTAGTTGAAGAAACTGATGTTATGTCTCCTGATAGCTTTTTAGATCAAGCACGGTGAAGATTCTGCACTAACTTGTTCGGATAGGTCAATTTGTTGTGAAATGAACGATATAGATATAACTTGTTGGTTCTTGTTGTGTTTACTCAAACTGGTGTCTTTGTCATGTGCAGATAGACACCTGCAATGCATATTACTGTGAGAATTTCAAACCAAATAAGGACTATAAACCCAAAATATGGACAGAAGCCTGGACTGGTTGGTAAGTCACACCAAAGATGAGTGAATAGTTAAAAGAGCTTTTTTTTATTTCGCATTGGCTTTTCTATTTTCCCTTTCTAATTTTTTTTTTGGTTTGATTTTCTTTGTTGTACTTGTTGGAATGCTTAAGAGCAATTTGCATTTTTGTCTTGGTATCAGGTACACAGAATTTGGCGGTGCAGTTCCTCATAGGCCAGCAGAAGATATGGCATTTGGAGTGGCTAGGTTTATACAGAATGGTGGTTCATTTGTTAATTACTATATGGTAAGTTACGTAGCTTCTCCTTCATATTAGTCTTTATATGATGATTGATTGACTTAAATTCTGTCCTCGTCTGCAGTACCATGGAGGAACCAACTTTGAAAGAACTGCTGGTGGTCCCTTCATTGCTACTAGCTACGATTATGATGCGCCTATTGATGAATATGGTACGTTCCCTTGAGGAGAGGGTGAATTATTTATCCACCTCCCAATCACCGCTTCGTAGCAATTAAAAGCTTTAACTACCAAGTATGAAGTGGACAGCCACAGGTGCACAGATTTAAATGATAAATCCACCTGACATGAGAAGTGATGTCTATTTTGCCTCCAGGAATTCCAAGAGAACCAAAATGGGGACATCTGAGGGATTTGCATAAAGCAATTAAGCTCTGTGAACCTGCTTTAGTCGCTGTAGATCCCACTTTGATAAAACTGGGTGATAAGCAGGAGGTAAGGCTCATTCTGAATTTAATATTTCATCCGAGTTCGTAAGTGCGCTAAGGCATACATATACTGATGGAAGTTTCTCGTATTCGTTTAAAACCTGTGCTTGCTTGCGTCAATTCAACCCCTGAACCCAATGATTATTCAGGCTCATGTCTTCAGATCAAAATCAGCATGTGCTGCCTTCTTAGCAAACTATGACACGGCAAACTCTGTGCGAGTGACCTACGGAAATAAGCAGTACAACTTGCCACGTTGGTCTATCAGCATTCTTCCTGATTGCAAGACCGAAGTCTATAACACTGCAAGGGTAAGACGTTAGCTGCTATTTGGTTTTGAAGGTTTCTTAATGAATGCTCATGTGAAGTGAGCTTTGGTTGCAGCTGGGCTCCCAAAGCAATCAAGGGAAGATGGTAGCAGCGGGTGGTCATTTTTCTTGGCAGTCTTACATTGAAGATGTTGCCTCTGCTGATGATGACGGCACATTTACAAAGCAGGGGTTGGTGGAGCAAATAAGTATGACCTGGGATACCACGGATTATTTGTGGTACATGGTGGAGTAAGTATATGAATGTCAATATGATCGATCAGTCTTGTTTTTGTTGTTGGCACTTTGATTTTATATCTTGTCCATTCAGTGTCAACATAGATTCTCGCGAAGCATTTCTCCACGGCGGACAGTGGCCCCTCCTCACAATTTTTTCAGCTGGCCATGCTTTGCATGTTTTCATAAATGGTCAATTAGCAGGTGTTGGATGGAATAAATGTCTTGCTTATCTCTATCTATGAATAAGAACTTCAGTCTGGCCATAATTTGTGAGATTATTTGTATTGCAGGAATGGTTTATGGAGGATTAAAGAACCCTAGGTTAACATTTAAGAAGAATGTTAATTTGAGAGCTGGTGTCAACAAGATTTCCTTATTAAGCGTGTCTGTGGGCCTTGCGGTCAGTCCACTTTTTGTCTTTTGTTCCTGGGCTCTGTAACTCGAACTGCAGTAGCTAACAGTCTGTATTCATTTACTTCATCTCAGAATGTTGGCCTGCACTTTGAAACGTGGAATACTGGGGTTCTAGGTCCAGTCTTATTGGAAGGGCTGAATGGGGGTACAAGAAACCTCACAGGAAATGTATGGACTTACAAGGTTAGTTTCCATGACATTCCTCAAACCTCTCCTAAATGGAACCTGAACATCCCCCTTTTAAGAAAGCTGATGCCTTGAACTATACACCAACAAATAAAATATAGAAAGAAATCGAGGGGATTTTGCATTCATAGGGGGGAAATTATTTGGCATTGTGTCCGTGTTCAACGTAAACGGGAATAGATCCTAAAATAATTATTGTGTGATGATAATTTCCTGGAGTCCACAATAAGCTGGACCATGACTAGCTTCCACGTCTCTGAGCAGATAGGTCTTAAAGGAGAAACCACAAACCTGTACACTGATGGTGGGAGTTCATCTGTTGACTGGACACAAGGATTGTCACTGGCTCATAAGCAACCCCTAACTTGGTACAAGGTGAGGGTTCTGTGACGCCCAACAGTTTAACTCTCTGGTTTTCCCACGAAATTCCTGAGAATCCATTGTTATGTTACTGTTCCAGACAAATTTTGCTGCACCAGAAGGTAACGATCCATTAGCATTAGACATGGGTAGCATGGGAAAAGGTCAGATATGGATAAATGGACGAAGTATAGGACGTCACTGGCCTGCATACATAGCTCAAGGAAATTGTGACACTTGCAACTATGCTGGATACTTCACAGAGGACAAATGCCGAACAAACTGTGGAGAGCCTTCACAAAGATGGTAGGATAAATGCAGGACAATCAATTTGGAAAAAAAACTATCCAATTTTCAGTAACTTGTTCATGGAACTGAGAATTTGTTCATACTCTAATAAATTTCAGGTACCATGTTCCACGTTCATGGCTTAGATCAACCGGAAACTCATTGGTCGTGTTTGAAGAAGTAGGTGGTGATCCATCTGGAATTTCTTTAGTGAGAAGAACCACAGGAGGCCAAAGTATATAATAATGATGCAATTGGCAAAGCCAAACACAGACTGCAAACTAGTTGGAAAGATGCCGTGTACATAGACAAGCTATTATACTGTCAGAAGAGCGCCATAAATCATACTAGTAGACTACACTTGTAAGTTTAAAATGTTTAGTCCTCAGATACTCTCATACAGGTAGTAAGTAGCTTCCTGGGGCTGGGGGGTTTCATTCTCTCTTTTGTAAGGAAAGCATTTTCTCTGCAAGTATTATTTTGAAAAGGAATAAAATCAGTTAACAGTGGATTTGGGTAATTTTTAGCTTGAAAACTTTTGCAGATCTGTTTCTTCTACTTAGCTTGCTAGTTCAACGATGTTACATCATCTCGGATATCTTAATGTAGAAGCAACCACCAAACATTTATGTGTCTTCCAATCATCAAGCATAAATGACACAGATACTACACCAAAACTTGGGGGAGGTCAAAATTTGATGGGGAAATGGCAATACTTTTTCTATAGCACCGCATAAATGCTTTGATTAAACCCAATATCTACCCACGGATGCCAATACTGCAACTCTAACTACAGTACTTAATAGCATGATCCTCTCTAGCATTAGCAGCAATACCCGAAAATATGTTGACTGCTCAGCTCAAACAAACCACGGAATCTTTACCAATATACTTAAAGTAGGCATTTCACAAGAAATGACAATAGTTTCAAATCGTGTATCCATATAACAGTTAATCCTCTCAAACTAACCATGCACTTAGAGACTGTATGATGATTAAGCTTTCAAACAAGAAGAATTATACAGAATCAAACGCACACAAAACCAAACGCGTAGCAAATCAAAAACTTAGAAGCTGAAACACAAAACTTTCGCAGGACAACTGACCTGCACTGCCTTGCACATCCAAAACCCTAACCCCCGGGGATCGCAGTGGTCGGGGTCTGTCAATTAAAAGATCTGGCCCAAGTAGAAGTTCTCTTGATGGGTCTTGAGTAATTACTGTATCGATTCATACGTGGATACGGAGAGATAGACAGGCAACAGCTTCTTCATAAGAACAAATTGAATCGTGGCTAAGCCCACTAGTTCACAAAATTAGTGAGATAATTGGACGATTTTACCTAGGATAGCAGTGGGCCAAACCGGACCTAGACAACTCCTACTATCTCGGGCCCTATTGAGGCTATGCGGCCCAGCTTGATTTGACCATAAATTAGTCAACAGATATGGTTTTGCTTAAATCAGGGCCTTGGATTGAATCGGACCTCAACATGAGTCAGAAAAATGGGACCCGAGGTTTAACAAGTCTGACCCGTTAACTTTTGGTCAAACAAAGTCAAGCTTGGATTATTTTACCATCCCTATTATTACCATGGCCTATTCAATTATATATATTCTTGCTAGTGATAGAAAGAAACAACTTAATAGATTTTGAATCTTTGCTATGTAAGGTATTTTGATATAAAGAATATTAAAATTGGAAGATTTTTAAGAGAAACCATTAATATGGATCAAATTTAAGGACGCACACTCTTAAAATTAATATTACAAAAAAAAACTTAATAGGTTAATAATAAAAACTTGATTTGTGAAGTAGATGGTAAATTTTGATTTATTTATTGAGTTGTTGGTAAATCATTGTTGATTAGATAGAAATGAGATAAGTTGTTGCTAGTATGATTAAAGAAAAAAAATTATATTTCACCTTTAATTTATGTTTAAACGTACTAATTTGATAGACAGGCCACAAAGAGATTTAAGATCTAGAACCTGTTCCTCCTCTTTAACATCCAATTCCAGATAAAGTGAAGAGTTATTCGAGGCTATATAATGAAGGACAAATCAAATCAACTCAAAAGTAAGAAACGTAAAGAAGAGAGTACTTTTTCTATCACAATCAAATTATTACAATTAATGATAGACACAAAAGTAAAAGCAACAGGTAATAATAGCAAGAGGTCATTCCCTCTTCGTAGGAACAGAGCCCGCACGAGTAACTCAGTGGATTATTGAGAAAAAGAGTGAGTCCAAGAAATAGATTGTTTGATATCAACTTAAATATTTTGTTCTTTTGTTTTTAAATTATCTCTAGAATAATAAAAATAGATGATCCCCTTACAATCTCTTTTTACTTCAAAAAAATCTTTGTATTGTGAATTTTGATCCTAATGGACTACAAACATGGCCGAAGTTAAGTTAAGCACTAGGACAAAAAAAAAAAAAAACGAATTGGACCATCCAATCCCAACGTTGGTTAATAATTAGATATATTACGTCAACAACATTGCCCTTTTCTTTTTGGCCAGCAATCTTAAAAAGCATACTTGAGTAAGAATGTCTCCACTCCATTAGACTAGGAGCAATCAATGAAATCAAAAGTTTTAACTGATGTGACTAAAGTGGACAAAAATATCCCACACCTTTCTAACAAAATTTTCATGTGACTATGATGTGATGTTTGATACTCCACTCTATACATCCTCCTTGCATGTTACATGAAACTTAATGACACCGGATAACAGACTACAGCACAAGTGAGATCAGATCCTCTGTTCAGGTGCTCTGTACTTAGTTAATGTCAGAGAATTTGAGCTATTTATTGAAGTGGAATAGATGACTTAGATCCTCTGGCACTGGCTAGGTACAGAGTACCTGGGCCAGAGGATCTGAGGCCCAGCACAAGCACCCTACCTCGGGCATATTTGGTTCAACAGAATAAATATTCTTTTGGAATTTTTCAAAATTATCTATTCTTATGTTTGGTTAGAGAAAGAAATTTAGAATAGTTATTTATGGGTTTAATTATTTCCCAAAGTTAGGGAATAGGTAAAGACAAGATACCTATTTTGGGTATTTCGGAATAAAGATTATCACGTTGACGACCGAAATATCTTTGTCTCTCTCTCTCTCGTCTTCACACTTCATGCTTTAGTCTCCCTTGCTCTAGTCTTTAAGCTTTCGTTTCTGTAACATCTCATTACTCATGTTAAAGCTAAAATTGTGATTTATGAAAAATACTGATAAATTAGGAAATGTACTTCATGCTTTCATTAAATATGACATGTACATATTTGCACATGAATATAATTGTACATGCATTCATTAACATTTTCTGAGTATACTTGATAAAAAATGCAATTAAAATGTGAATTGCGAGTTATTTACGTTAAAAATTTATTTCGAGACCATTAACATTGTTTCTAAATTTTTGGTAAATTTGAGGTACATTTGGACTAGGATAAATGTCAAGTGGTAGGATAAAATGATACATGAAAATTTTGGATGATTAAGCCTAAAATTGAGTGACATTTGGCATAGTTAAATGTATGACAAATGGATTAGTAAGTAAATGACAATTGGACTAATTAATATGTGACATGTAGACCAATAATTAGGAGACATATTGACCGATTAAATGGTAACATTTGGTAGCTTATGGAAGAGATAAGTGACTTACATACTTAAGGAAACATGTTGAAATAATATGGTGACATCTAGCACCTTAGGTGTAATGTTTCTGCATGTTGTTTCAACCAAGCTCATTCTCTTCTCTTCTCATCTCTCACCACCGAAACTTGCTTCTATCTTCCCCTTCTTGTGTTTTTCTTGAAGCTATGCTAAATTACCACACTAAATACATGCTTTTACCTATCACAAAATAGCTAAAGAACCAGTTGATTGTTGTTGTTTCATCATAGCTAAAAGTCATTTAATTCCATCATGAATGTGTGATGATTCTGCATGTTTGGAGTACTGATTTGGAGTGATTTTTGAGCTGGGATTAGAACTGAACAAGTAAGTAAAATATTAGTGTTTGGGGCATGTTAAATGGTTTGAGAATGATGTGTGAATTGGACTAAAATACAAGAGATATTGGTGAAGATGTATACTGGAATGTTATGAATTGGAGAATTTTCATTTAATAGACTTCGGTATTTTGATTATATCTTGAACTATAGATTTCCAAATACATTTATTCTTGATTTAGAATAAATTAGAGACATATGTCTACAACTTTCCTGAAGAAGTCGAATGTTAATTCTATCTCTAAGCATTTCAAAATCTAGCTGGAAGTAGAGTTGGGAGTTCTGTTACAGAATAAAAACAGTCTAAACTCTTTTGGATATAACTTTCAGTATACTGAATCAAATTGTATGATTCTAGTGTTATTAAAAATTGGAAACATATTGGAACAATTTTCTAGAAGAAATTGTTACTAAAATACGCCATTTTACTTGTCATAATGATCATGCAAAGTTTTCCCAAAAGGGGGTGTTAGGATGAAAATGCTGAGGTGTGCTGGAATTTGATAACTGGAATGTTTTTACTGAACATGCTTCGGTATTTTAGCTATATTTTGATCTGTAGATTTACAAATGAAATTATTCTTAATTTAAATTGAACTAGAGACATTTGGCTACAAATGT
>JANIHY010000209.1:20136604-20154251 GCA_027479065.1 Erythroxylum brevipes
ATTAATTATTTATAATATAAATTAAAAATAAGATTATTTAATATCTTATTTATTAATATCATTACATATTAAAATAAAATTTTAATGAAAAAATTAATTTATTATCATAATAAATTGATCAATATATTATTAATTAGTACCACAACAATAACAACACTCAGTAAGATCTCACTGAGACGTAAGGTCTGGGGAGATCCAGTAGTACACAGCCTTACTCCTAACTAGTAGAGAAGTTGTTTTTAAAATATTATTAATTAGTAATAAAATATAATTATTAATTTATAAATAAACATTAAATAATGAGAAAGTTTACAATTTTTATTGATAAAAGTTAATTAAGTTAATTTTTAGTTATTTATAAACTATAAAATACAAATAACATTGATGTTTTTAATTATATATAAAATAATATTATATATTAAATATATAATGGTATGTAAATATGATAACCCAGTAAATCAATTTATTTTTATATATATGGCTAATGTGCTTTGCTAATGTTTGTATTATGCTTCTTTTTAAAAAAAAGTTTGTATTATGCTTACGTTTTTATGAAAAGTGATTTTCAAAACAAAATAAAAATTTTGGTTGAATCGGTGAAATCATACAAAAAAAGTCTTTTACCTTAAGAAAAAGTAAAATGAGCAATTTAATTTGCATATCCTTACTATCATTATATGTTAAGTCGTCTGAATCCTTGGATGCTTTATTTATTGGATACTAGTGGGAGCCTTTAGTGGTTGCCTCAAGTGCTATAATGTTTGTTCTAGTGGATGCTTTAATATCTGCCTCAATGGGTGCTAGTTCAGTGCCTATTACAACGATGCTTCAATGGTTGCTACATTGCTTACTTCATTGCATATTGGGGCCATCATTATCCTTAATTACTTTATAGGGTCTTTAAATGTGCATAATTTAGAATACATCTCACCATCCAAATACACCTTAATTGTCTTCATTTTTCTTTCTTTAATTGTTTGTATCTATGCCTTTACATCATTATCGTTTTGCAATGACCTAAAACCATCTTCAAATGATTCATGCAGGAATTTACATACTTTCTCATACCCTGACCTCTTAGTATAGAAGATTAAATCAACCAAGATTATCTCATCCACCTCAAATATCAAAACAATATTTCTCTTTACCTTCATATCTCACATTTGGTTTGAACTTGAAACATCCATCATACAAGCACTAGAACCTAATTTCAAGGTTAGATGTAGCAGCCATTTTCAACTAGTATCTACAACATTATACATTATGTTATATAAGAGAAAAAGAAAACCCAAAATAGTTTAATAGAGAGTAATCCAAAATTTCATAACTGATAATAAATTACAAGCAACCCTTATACATTATGAAATTGTAATATTATATCAGCTAAAGCAAAACCGAAGTTATTCAACATTTTGTGGCAATGAGCTTATCCTAAATTATAGGCTATTCACAACTCAAACGTTAACTAGTAATACATAATTGAGAACATTCCAAATGTCATAAAATTGAATAAATTATGTCACTTAGTCTTTAGGGAAATAATTATCTTAGCTATTAAACTTAGCCCAACACTACCAACTTTGATAGACAACAATACAAATGCATTTCAAGATAAATTATAAGTCAAATTCATGTTAATACAAGCAAATAGAAAACGAAATTGGCATAGTGGGAGTCCATTACCTTCAAAGTGGAGTAACAAAGAGATAGATGGCCAAACTCCTCCTTTGCAATTTAATATATTTGCAAGAACATCAAATGAAAACAATGAATTAAATTAAAAACCTAAACGAAAAGCACATAATGGAAGATCCTAAATTGCAACACCTAATTGAAAAACCCTAATTAGATACCATTTATTGAAAAAATTTAAATTGGAAACCCTTAATTAAAGACCCTAAATTACAAACTCTAAAATGAAAGAATCCTTAATTTAAAACCTAACAAAAGATCCTAATGAAAAATCTCACCGCAAACCTTAGTTGAAAACCTCTAATTAAAGACCCTAGTAGAAAAACCCTAATTGAAAACTCTAACAAAAACACCAAAATTACAAGCCCTAATAGAAAACCTTTAATTGAAGCTATAAGATTTCAAATATCCCTAATTGAAACTCTAACAAAAAAAGCCCTAAAATGCAAACCGCAACATCTATTATATCCATAAATTAATAGGAGTGTAAAGCACCCAATGTTCTCCTATGACTTCGTATCCATTAGGTTTTGGGATAGAGAATAATGTCAATTAAATTGATTAACTAATCTATAAATGTATAAAGTATATTAAAGCAAGTTATTAAAATTGGAATAATTCCAAAGTTCTAATCCCAAAGGAACTATATTACTATAAAAAATAAGATGTAGTTTATTATTTCCAAAAATTCAATTATTGATTTTGTCTAACTCATTCTTTTATATTCATTTTGTTCAACTTTAGAATAAGTAATTCTATTTGCAAAAATAGAATAGAATATATTTAGGAACTGTTTAAATAATATCGTACCAAAATTAAGACCTGGCGGAGTCGAACTGGGTAATTAATGTCCAACAGCCACTCAACTTTATTATTCTGACTACATGCTACTGCTTCTTTCAAAAGGCCATATGTTGGGTCAGTATTTGTTGATTGTCCAATTCTTTCAGCGGCCCATTTCTTCAGGCATAACTTAATACCACACACACAGAAGCTCATTGAATTAAGCTGGTTTCTCAGGGGTATGCCTCCTCCCTCGTTTTTATTTGCCGGTAATTCAGTATTCCCCAATCCAACACATTTGAACGTAACTTGAAAAATTAAAGAGGAAAGGACAGGGAGTATGATAAGAAACAGATAGTAGTTACGTAAGGTATCAAATTAAAAAGATGCAAGTACTCTAGCCTGAAAAAAGAGGGGGAGGGGATCCTCTGGTCCTTTCCTCTAGCCCTACTCTATCCTCCTTTATCTAAGTCATCCATTCATGCGAAAGAAAGAAACACAGAATAGGGTCAGGGGATTTGGGGCCGAAAAAAGAGTCTATATCTGTACACATGCATGCATTTGTCCTTTTTTACTGTACCCATTCCATTCCTCTATACAATTTCCAAAACACGACAAATGCCTCTTCCTCCAAAAACTTACCGCTACTATTTACTATTTACTCTTGTCATTCCTGTTTCACCCTCCCTTTTGACCCTCTTCAAACATGTCAAACAAGTAGCCTTCCTCCAATAACCTCACTACACGTTCATCGTCCAACTCCCATTCCCACGCCAACTTCACTCCGTCACCTCCCACGTCGCCGTCCACCGACCATAGCACGTCCTGGTTCCCTCTCGTCTCACCACGCGCTCCGTTGTTTGCGTTCCCCGATCCACACGAGCCCTCCTCGCCAAAGCCTTTCAACATCATCCCTCCCATGTCCACACTCGCCATCACCGACGAATCGGAGTCCGAATACGACGAGCCGCAGCTCTCTTCGTTACCGTTTATGGTGATGTACGACGAGGACGACTGAAATATCAACGACGAGAAGGAGTAGGGGTTCTCGATGAACTTCACTCTTGTAGCAGTTGTGGACTCCGTGTCTGAGCTGGGGTCTAGAAACTTCATGAGCTCTCCCACTGTGCCGTCGTCCACCGACAACCACGGTACAATGTCCTCGCCGATATCAGCTTGAGTAACCGCCAGTGTGCGCGGCGCTTTGAGCGTCGTCTCGTTAACGGCGTCAGGAGCTTCCCTCTTTCTGGACTCGTCCATTGTAGCGAGTGATAAGAGAGAGAAGTGAATGAACAGTAAAAATGACAAGTGGTAGGTGCAGTTGAGGCCTGAAGGGGGTGTGGTATAAATACTACATACATTTAAGATGTTAAACGGCAGCAGGATCGTATTTGTATTTTGCAGGGGAGGTATGGGTCCCAAATTTTAATTTCTCGTCTCGGGAGGATACAGGTGAGCTGTGAATGCCACGTGTAAGCGATGGAAATTGGCGGGAAGTTGTGGACAAGAAAGGCAACACCTTTTGTATTCGTAGAGAATGGGCGTTACATTGCTTATATTAACTAATTCATAAACAGACAGACACTATTCTAGCCCACACTCACTCAGGCTTTTTATGTTGAAATTACAGTTTCCAACGACTGCTTCACGTTTGTTTCCATACTATCAATTACCAATACAAAGATGCATTGCTAAGCTTTTGAACACAGAAGGACCCACTCCCACCCCTAACTGATTTCAAAGCACAACACATATCATCCCAATCAATCTGAAACAACCATTCTAAGAACTTCTGCTTGGTTTTAGTTCTTTCATAGAATAACTTTCAAAGCATTATCCAAGCACAGAAAGAGATGTACATCCACAAACTACATGCACGAGCATCCCCTGCCAATTTCTATCATATATGTTCAAATTGAAAAATACAACATAGCTAAATCACAATATGAACTCACTGCTAGAGTTCTTTGCATGGTTCCTGACATCTAATCCATATTTGACTCCTCACGCCTTCGAACCACATGAAACAACATGCGACTTGAACTTTTCAAGCTCGGTCAAAACCTCATCCTCTGGCCGATAGAGTAAATCACTCATTCGCCATATCTGTTTTTACCAACAAAACCTTTTTCTTTTAGAATCTATCTTCATTATGCCATTCATCTTATCAAAATCAAGAAACCTTCTAAAAAGTAATCAGATAGATTGAAAGCAAGTAGAGAGGAAAACTACTCGCCTGCAATGTGCCCCCTCCACCAGTTGTATCACAATCATCAGACACACTGACAACCGTCCAAGGATCATATGTGTTCCAATGGAAATCGACAACCTTGTCCCTGTATACAAGAGTCAAAAAGTTTGGAATCGTACGCAGCCAGATCAAAAACTTCACAATCTGCCTTATTTCAAACAGTATCAAATATGAATATGATAAATAAATACGATACAACTTCACTTATTTTCAGAGAATTAAGAACTATTTAGTAATCTTTTTTCGTTCTTAAGCCAGACTGCAGAAGTACCAGTTAATTTTGTTTTAGGTTGAAGTTCATGGAGGCAAGGTGAATAATTTTATTCAATAGCTATAAAGAGAAAAACAAGTCTGGATAATAAATTCTGTTAATGTGAAAAAAGAATGCTCATAGGATAGGGCCTGACATTCCCTCAAAATTGTTACTTATTTTCCAAAAATAGCTACAGCTAAGCTAAAAAATACACAATATGCTAATAATTGCAAAGAAAACTGACATTCCTACAAATCAATTTGATAGAAAAACTCAGATAAACAAATATAATGAACTCACTTTGCAGAACCATCTGTTTGTGAAATTAACTAACATCTTTCACATTTTACTATCAAAGGACAAAAAAGGAACTTTATTTAACCTGTGCCCTGCATGCCGGAAAAACAATCCTTGAGGATTACTTGCGCCTCTAGTTGCATGCTCACTCTTTTTACCAACCTGTAAATGATGAGCACCAAACTCGTGACTAAGCCAGACAAGCAGAGCAGCTAAATAAGACTTTTCAATGCTTATAGTCAAAGCTGCAGAATTTTTCAATATGCCAAACAATCCCAAAATTTTATCAGCTCATGGTGATTTTGTTGTTCATACTAAACGCATCAACAAGTTTTTGTAAACATGACACAATGATGGGGATGAGTTATGTGCATGGCTGCGTCAGCAGCCTGACCAGTTTTCATGCTTTCCAATAATTCAATGTGAAATTAAATTCATATGGTACTTATGCAAATGCCCATCCAAAATACCATCTATAGGCACTACAAAATAAAGCAATATGCATGGTCTTCACATGTTCAGTGTCAATTAAGTAATTATAAAACAATATTTGTACACTTTCACCAGCTTCTTTGAAAGATGTGCAACCTTTTTCAGACAGTTAAAAGAAATAGGAACCAAACAGATCTTCTAAAAGTTAGTTACGCCAAACATACAGTGTTATTCAGGTCAAAGAAACATCTCACATGCTGCAAATTTATTAATAGACCAAGAATAGCTACTAAGATGTTAACTTCAATACCTTCTCGTAATCCCAAATATTTAAGAGGCCATCTTCTGCAGAACTTCCAAACACTGAAGACTTATCTGGAAACCACTGGAAAAGAGTGGAGAAATTGAATTATAGACTTCCAGGCAAAACCCTTCTTAGCCACAGATGTACCTTTAAAAGAATAAAGGAAGATACAAGTTGAAGTGTGAAGAGTACCTGTACACACAATACAGCAGCTTTGTGCCCTTCAAATGTATTGACTGGGGACCCAACTCCATTGGAAGTGAGATTCCTTCGGTCAAACATGCGAACAGAATTATCTGCTGACCTGGGGAAGAAAATTTTCCAAAGCTTCTCTTGTCAAAATAATAACACAACAAATAACACAAAAAGAACACAACAAATAACACAAAAAGCAACTTATTTACAATAATTAAAAAATTAAACCGTACTGGTTCAACCATAAAAATCTTAAACCGGCCAAATTTTTAGTTCAATTTTCAATTTTTCTATTTGATTTATTTTAATAATCTTTATTATTTAAAAATCTGCTGGTTTCGTAAAGAATTGAGTTTTTCTAAACTAAAATAAACTAATTTTCATTTAACATTTTTCTTTTTCAATCCTATTTCAAAATCTTTAATCTTTTTCAATCTTTATTCTATATAGTTTTGTAACGGTCTACTACTAATTAAATCTTTAAATCTTAAACCTCTTATATTATTGGTTTAATTTTCGATATGATTTTTAGAACATTGTGATGAAAATCAGAACAGTGATTTGGGAGAAATTATTTCCTAATCATAAAATAGGAAACAAGAGGATATCATGGATATTTACTCTAGTAAATTGCTGTAAATAAGGGATACTGCTGTAAATAGGAAATATTCTAGTTACCTAAATTAAGCTAGGACTTGTGTATATATTCAAAGGAACTTGTGTCGCAAAATAAGAAAGAGATTACTTCTTTCTTTATGGTATCAAAGCCAAGGTCTCTTTAACTCCTGGTTTTTTTTTTCTAACATTTACTTGGCGTTCACTGCCAATAGTGCCTTCTAGAAAATAGATGGCTGAATCTATTGCCAGCAAAAAACCCAATGTGGAGATCTCTTCCTCCTCTGAAATCTCCTCTATTGGTAATCCCAAAATTTACACCCCTACCCATATTGGTGAATTACAAACCTTGTTTCCATCTTACCAACTCAATGGTAAAAACTACCTTCACTGGTCACAAATGGTAAAGACTTTCTTTAAGGCCAAGGGAAAGCCTGCTGTTTTGGATCCCAAGTTTGAGGCTTGGGATGTAGAGGATTCCTTAATCATGTCATGGCTTTGGAACTCTATGGAACCAGACATTAGAGGTGCTTACATGTTCCCCTCATCTGCTAAGGAGATATGGGATGTGGTTACTCAATCTTATTCTAAGGTAAATGATACCTCTTTAATTTATGAGATTAAGACCAGAATCTCATCTATCAAGCAAGGTATGCACTCTGTCACTGAATATTACATTCTGAAGAAGAGTCTTTGGCTTGAGTTGGATCATTATCAGAATTTTAAAATGCAATGCAGTGATGAACGTGTAATTACAAAAGTTTGTAGAAAGGGAAATTATTTTTTAATTTTTAGCAGGATTTAATGTTGAATTAGACCAACTTCGGGTCAAATACATGGTAAAAACCCTTTACCGTCTTTCATCCAGGAAGAAGAGAGCCGGAGAATTGTGATGTTGGAATCCAAGTATGCTAACAACTCAGCATTCATGTCTATGAAAACCAACAAAGACGCCCTCAACCACCACCAACAAATTCCTCAAAATAAGGAAGCTGTCTGGTGTAGTTTTTGTAAGAAGCCTCGTCACACTAGAGAGACTTGCTGCAAGTTATGTGGGAAGCCACAGAAAGCACTGAAAGAAGGGGCAAACAAGGATGGACAGGCTAAAGCCCACTTCACTGAACCTACAAACTGTGGAGATTATGATCAAGCTAGATCAGAACCAAAAGGACTTAACAACGAAGAGATTGAGCGCCTAAAGAGCATTTTGAATTCCCTGGAAGGTGTTGGTGCATCATGTTCATTAGCCCAATCAGGTGATTTTTCTAATTCACATGCTCTTAGTGCCTCATTAGTGTCTCCTAGGGACTCTTGGGTCGTAGATTCAGGTGCTACAGACCATAAGACTACCTCTCATCATTCTTTTATTTCTATAACCCTTGTCCTAGCAACAGAAAAGTTAAAGTTGCAGAGGGCTCTCTTACTACTGTTGCAGGTCAAGGAACCATTCCTTTGTCCCCTAATCTTCTCTTGAAAAGAGTCCTACATGTTCCCAAACTTTCTGCCAACCTTTTGTCCATTAAAAGATTTACCAGAGACTTGAATTGCTTTGCCATCTTTGATCCTAATTATTGTGTATTTCAGGATCGGGAAATGGGGAAGATGATTGAGCATTCTAAGAAAAAGAATGGACTCTACCTTCTGGAGTCTAATAGTGGAGACAAAACCTCACATCCCTCCTTGACTTTCATGATCAGGGATACTCTTAACCCTATTTGGCTTCACCATTATCGTTTAACTCATCCTTCTTTTAGTTATTGAGAACCATGTTTCCTAATTTGTTTAAAAACAGTGATCCTAGCAGTTTTCATTGTGATGTGTGTGAGTTTGCCAAGCATTGTCGTACTTCCTTTCCTTTGAGCAATAATAAATCTAAAATTCCTTTTACTTTGATTCATTCTAATATATGGGGACCTTCAAGGATACCTAATGTGTCAGGAGAGAAATGGTTTATTACCTCTATTGATGATTGCACAATGGTCACGTGGGTCTTTCTCATGAAAAACAAATCAGGGGTCAGTGAGATTTTTCCTAATTTCTTCCAGATGATAAAAACCAGTTTGGGGTGAGCATAGAAGGGGTCAGGAGTGATAATGCCAGGGAACACTTTAATCAAACCTTATCTTGTTTCTTTCAACGTGAAGGCATTATCCATTTTTCACCCTATGTTGACATACGTCAACAAAATGGGGTGGCTGAGCGTAAAAATAGACATTTACTTGAAGTCACTAAAGCATTATATCAAATGAATGTCCCTAAACACTATTGGGAAGAGGCTGTTTTAACTGGAGTTCACTTGATAAACAGATTGCCTTCACGACCTCTAGAGTTCAAAACACCAGTAGAAATGCTCGACAATTTCTTCCCCAGCTTTAATATAAATAGTCTAACTCCAAGGGTGTTCGGATGTGTTAGTTTTGTTCATATTCATGCTCACGATAGGGGAAAACTTGACCCACGAGCCCTAAAGTGCATCTTTGTTGGCTACTCTCCTACACAAAAAGGGTATAAATGTTTTCATCCTCCCTCACATAAATTCTTCATTTCCAAGGACGTGTCATTTGTTGAGAGTCAATCTTTCTCCCCTAATACTTATCTTCAGGGGGGGATGGGGAGTTATGTGGAAGATAAGTATAGGGATACTAACTTCTTACTTGATTTATCTTTCCCAAATACACAGACTATATCAGCCACTACTGTCCCTACACCACCTAACCAATCTGACCAAAATAAGGCACAAAGTGCCCAGCCAGATACCTCAAAAAATACTGCACCTATCCCTAACAAGCCTCTATTAGTCTACTCACGAAGGGATACTATCCAAACCTTACCAGAGCAGGCTCAAGGATCTAACCCAAAATCAGGTACTAAAATACAAAACCCTGAACTTGATGATTTGTATGTCCTTATAGCTCTTAGGAAGGGCACACGAACATGCACTAAATACCCAATTTCACACTACATTTGACAAATGTTCTCCAAGCCATAAATGTCTTCTTACAAAAATAAATTCAAGTTCCAAACCACAAACACTTGATGAGACAGTTAGGGATAGGAATTGGAAAAATGCCATGGATGATAAGATGAATGCATCAATTAAGAATCAAACATGGGAAATAGTGGATTCACCAAAAGGAAAAAAACCAGTAGGATGTAAATGGGTATTCACAATTAAATATAAAGCAGATGGTTTATTGGAAAGATATAAAGCAAGGCTAGTAGCTAAGGGGTATACTCAAACTTATGGGGTTGATTATCTTGAAACTTTTGCCCCAGTAGCAAAAATGAGCACTATACGTATACTGTTATCCTTGGCAACTAATTTTGATTGCCCTGTTCAGCAATTTGATGTAAAGAATGCCTTTTTACATGGTAATCTAAATGAAGTGTACATGACAGCCCTCCTGGATTTGAAGATAAGTTTGGGAATAGAGTGTGCAAATTAAAGAAAGCCTTGTATGGCCTTAAACAATCTCCTAGAGCATGGTTCGGGAGATTCACAAAGGCTATGCTGGAAATGAAGTACAAGCAAAGTCAAATAGATCACACTATTTTTTTGCTGCAGAAAACGAAATGACAGCCCTCATTGTTTTTGTGGATGACATTATATAGTCACGGGTAATGATCTTGAAGAGATAAAACACCTCAAACTTAACTTGCCCAAGAGTTCGAAATCAAAGATTTGGGGAAGAAGAAATATTTTTTGGGCATATAAGTAGCTCGTTCGAAAGAGGGAATTTTTCTCTCCCAATGCAAGTATATTCTGGAATGATGGGGTGCAAACCGACTGATACATCTATAGAACAGAATCATAGACTAAGCGAGGCCAAAGATGATGAACCTGTTGACAGGGGGAGCTATCAAAGACTAGTAGGAAGACTAATTTATTTGTCACATACCAGGCCTAACAAAGCATATGCAGAAAGTGTAATTAGTCAATTCATGCATGACCCTAAAATTTTCCATTTTCAAGTAGTGTATAGGGTATTGAGCTACCTTAAAACTACCCATGGCAGAGGGATTATGTTTAAGAAAAATGACAATAAAACAGTTGAAGCTCATATGGATGTAGATTGGGCAGGTTCAGGCATTGATAGAAGGTCAAGCACTGCATACTGCACTATGTTTTTGGGCAATCTTATCACTTGGAGAAGTAAGAAGCAATTAGTTGTGGCTTAGATCAAGTGTTGAGGCAAAGTTTAGAGCTTTGGATCACGGTATATGTGAGCTCTTGTGGATTCATATCATCCTGAATAATTTGAAAGTTAGGTGGCAAGGACCTATGAAGCTCTAATGTGATAATAAGTCGGCTATTAGTATTGCTCACAAACCGGTACAGCATGACAGAACTAAACAGATTGAGATTGATATGCATTTCATTAAAGAAAAAATGGAAAGTGGGCTTATTTCCACCCAATACGTTCCCACTGCCAAACAGATGGCCGATTTATTAACTAAGGGGTTGGCAAATGCACAATTTCAAGATGTTATAAGCAAGCTGGGAATGCAAGACATCTATGCACCTCCCATCTTGAGGGCGAGTGATGAAAATCAGAACAATGATGTAGGAGAAATTATTTCCTAATCATAAAATAGGAAACAAGAGAATATCATGGATATTTACTCTAGGAAATTGTTGTAAATAGGGGATATTACTGTAAATAGGAAATATTTTAGTTACCCAAATTAAGCTAGGACTTGTGTACATGTTCAAAGGCACTTGTTGTGCAATAAGAAAAAAGATTACTTCTTTCTTCAGTATGTCCCTATAGCTATTACTTCTTTCTTCAGTATGTCCCTATAGCTCTTAGAAAGGGCACACGAACATGCACTAAATACCCAATTTCACACTATACTACACTTGACAAATGTTTTCCAATCCATAAATGTTTTCTTACAAAAATAAATTCAGTTTCCACACCACAAACACTTGATGAGACACTTAGGGATAGGAATTGGAAAAATGCCATGGATGATGAGATGAATGCATTAACTAAGAATAGTGGATTCGCCAAAAGGAAAAAAACCAGTAGGATGTAAATGGGTATTCACAATTAAATATAAAGCAGATGGTTCAATGGAAAGATATAAAGCAAGGCTGGTAACTAAGGGGTATACTCAAAATTATGGGGTTGATTACATTGAAACTTTTGCCCTAGTAGCAAAAATGAACACTATACATATACTGTTATCCTTGGCAGCTAATTTTGATTGGCCTATGCAGCAATTTGATATAAAGAATGCCTTTTTACATGGCAATCTAAATGAAGAAGCGTACATGACAGCCCCTCCTGGATTTGAAGATAAGTTTGGGAATAAAGTATGCAAATTAAAGAAAGCCTTGTATGGCCTTAAATAATCTCCTCCGGCATGGTTTGGGAGATCCACAAAGGTTATCCTAGAAATGAAGTACAAGCAAAGTCAAAGAGATCACACCCTATTTATTAAATTTGTTGGAGAAAACAAAATGACACCCCTCATTGTTTATGTGGATGACATCATAGTCACAGGTGATGATCTTGAAGAGATGAAACACCTCAAACTTAAACTTGCCCAAGAGTTTGAAATCAAAGATTTGGAAAAGTTGAAATATTTTTTGGGCACAGAAATAGCTCGTTCGAAAGAGGGAAATTTTCTATCCAAACGCAAGTGTATTCTGGATCTTCTAGAAGAAAATGGAATGAAGGGGTGCAAACCGATTGATACAGCTATATAACAGAATCATAGACTAAGCGAGGCCAAAAATGATGAACCTGTTGAAAGGGGGAGGTATCAAAGACTAGTGGGAAGACTTATTTATATGTCACATACCAAGCTTGATATAGCATATGCATTAAGTGTAATGAGTCAGCTCATGCATGACCCTAAAAATGTCCATCTTCAAGTAGTGTATAAGGTATTGAGGTACCTTAAAACTACCCGTGGCAGAAGGATTATGTTTAACAAAAATGAAAATAAAACTGTTGAAGCTTATACAGATGCAGATTGGGCAAGTCAAGCATTGATAGAAGGTCAACCACTGTGTACTGCACTATGTTTTTGGGCAATCTTATCACTTGGAGAAGTAAGAAGCAATTAATTGTGGCTAGATCAAGTGCTAAGGCAGAGTTTAGAGCTATGGCTCACGGTATATGTGAGCTCTTGTGGATTCGTATCATCCTTAATGATTTGAAAGTTAGGTGGCAAGGACCTATGAAGCTCTACTGAGATAATAACTCAGCTATTAGTATTGCTCACAACCCGGCAAAACATGACAGAACTAAACACATTGAGATTGATGAGCACTTCATAATGAAAATTGGAAAGTGGGCTTATTTGCACCCCATACGTTCCCAATACCAAACAGATGGCCGATGTATTGACTAAGGGGTTCGCAAATGCACAATTTCAAGATGTTATAAGCAAGATGGGAATGAAAGACATCTATGCACCTACCAGCTTGAGGGGGAGTGATGAAAATCATAACAGTGATTTAGGAGAAATTATTTCCTAATCATAAGATAGGAAACAAGAGGATATCATGGATATTTAGTTTAGGAAATTGCTGTAAATGGGGGATAATGTTGTAAGTAGGAAATATTTTCGTTACCTAAATTAAGCTAGAACTTGTGTATATATTCAAAGGCACTTGTTGTGCAAAATAAGACAAAAAGATTACTTCTTTCTTCACATTGCTTATTTATGTGTATGACATACCCATGATTACATAAAACAGCACACTTACAAAGAAAAAAAAAAAGAAAAATATACCCAGTTAAAATAAGATTTTCATCGTGGGGATTCCAATCAACACAGTGAAGATCAGCATTATGAGCTTTTTCAACCTGTCAATGAAACACAGAAAAACAGTCGCACCTAAGTTTTTGTATCACAAGTCGAACAATGTATTTACAGAAGTATGTCAAAAGGATGCAGATTATGAAAGTGCAAGCAAAACATGGCAACATGTTGATTCAAAAAAGTAATCACTAAAGCAGTAAATGTGGATAATTCATAACTTCAAACTACATTCTCTATTCAATGTCACTGAATTGAGTGAATAAAAGACAACCAAGATTGTAATGGGAACAAAATAACCCATCAACCACAGAGTCAAACAAAAATCTCCAGCTCTGCAGACCATCAAATAAGAACTAAGGAGCACCTCTTTAGAGGTGATGTTATATAGCTGAGGACCAAATAATAGATGAGATCCAGAAGAATCAATGTCAAATGTCGTTTCCTCAGGAGTAGAGTAAAATCCCTTACAACTAGATCAATGATGTATGCTGCAACTGTCACTGAAAAAATTATTTGACACCAAGTTTGTGTCTCACCAACATGATGAATTGCTATTTCCATAGAGAATTAAGAATTTTCATAAACAGAGAAAAAGTTTAACTTGAAAATGTTATAAGAATACTTCAAAAACAGAAAGAAGAACAAACCTTGATAGCAGGTGCAGTGCCAACTCGAGCATCCCATAATATAAGGCATGAATCATCCCCCACGCTACAGAACTCCTGTGCACTTCAGAAGAATACAAACAAATACTATCAAAAATAGTACAACAATCTAAAATCATCAACAGGCTTTGCTCCCACCGTAAGCAATCATTATATAATAACATGAGAAATTGGGAAAAAGCTTAGAAGAATATTACCCCATTTTTGTTCAATATTCGACATTGTATGTCTGAAGAAAAGATTTTCTGATAAAGAAACACTTAAAAAGGAGGTTCTATTAAACATATTTCTAGTGAAAATAATAGCCCTACTCTTTTAAAATTAGAAAATGAAATTAATTGTATACCAAAGGACACAACTCTCTAACATCATACGGAAGATAAATTAAAGAGTTGAACCCCAAAAGGTTGTAGAACAAGCTGCTCAATGCAGTAGAGCCAGGCCAGGTCATGCAAGATACCTTGATGGACAGAATGCGACATCTTCAACTGTATCCTCGTGCCCATGGTAAACACCCCTTGGTCCAACAGAAGGGCTATCAGCATTTTTATCATTACCATCCCCAACCTTTTTAATTGTAGATCCACCTGAAGTCTTGGGTCCTGCTGAATCAGTGGCAGATGATGTGATATGGTCCTGGATGCTCCACAAAACAACAGACCTGTCCTTCCCTGCAGTGAAAACTTTGCCACTGAGAATGAAATCTTAATGAAGACAAAGAAATTCCAAGAAGATTTCAAAAAGAAACTAAAATAAAGAACTACAATATTTAGGCAACAAGGTTCATAAACATATTGAAACAGGTATAAAGAAGAAACACTTCAACCTCCAGAAAGCACATAAGGTTCAGTTCGGCACATTGCAAGAGCAAATTCTGCATTATCCTGATGTCCAGTCAAAATCTGCAAGAAGAGATAGAATAAAATTGTTTTTGCCTTGAAGAAACACTAGTAATTATTTTCTCAATTTCATGCAATGAGTCATCATATCGCAACAGACTGATCTGAATCACAAAATCCAGTATATCCCATTCTTCACTTTATGCACTAAAAAGAGTGGAATGTCTTGACTGCACTAAGGCGATGTACCAAAACTGTTGTCAATAATATCATGAAAATGCTGGTAGAATCCAACCAAATTATCAAACTAAAGGGGCAAAGTATCACATTAGAGTAATGAGTATATACCAAATCTGGGTGGGAATTTGTGGCTCCAAGTAAAGCATGGCGGTTGGGTTGGGCTTCAACATCCCATATGAGAACCTTAAGTTTAGAAAGGCATAATGCAAACAGAGATAAACATATCAAAAAATACTCATAGCCTGTATGTAGAAAATTATAAACAGGAAACTCACCTCAGGGCTGTCAGTATGAGTGGCAACTATCCCACTATTCTGAGGAAGTTCCCTGATTCTGTTTACCTGTAACACGTTTTAAGAGATCAGTGGAAGAAATCTTTGTATAAGTAACGCCATTTTAAATAAAATGTTGAGCCAGTTGTATAAATGAGGCGGAGGAGGACTTATTAGAAGCGGACAGGCCTTTAATAGGCATTACAGAACAACTCAACCTGTATAAGTGATGATTCAAGGGATTCCACCAGCTAAAATGTGAAATGAGTATGTTACAGAAATTTAAGCATATTTGAACATACTTTCTCCGATAGCTTCATACCTCTCCAGGATGTATGATGGTTTTGTGCTTTCTAACAAATGGAGACCGTGCTTCTTCATTGAACTGAAATATAGAGCATCAGGCAAGAACACAAGCAATTATGCTTAAGAGACAATTCAGTAAATATTAAAGAAGAGAGCCACAACTAATGAGTGAAAGTACAAAATGATTTTGATAACAGCTATAACCTGAGATATGTGCTCTGCAGCAGCAACCCTAGGCTTCACAACTTCACAATTTGCAATGACCAAAGTGTTGGGAACACTTCCATCAGTCTGCCCATAATCAAAAAAGGAAAAAAATTCAGAAGAATTACAAGAAATCTTGTTGCTTCTGTAATAGACAAACTAAGTATAAGTCTATAAGTGAATTGAAGAAGGGAAAAAATAGTGATTGCCAAGACAAAGTCATATGGTTAACAACCATGAGAAACCACATAACAACAAGAGAGATGAAAAATAGTCTCAGCACCAAAGGTCAAACTCCAGAAATGAAAATTCCGTCAGAATTTTTATTCACAATTTCCAAGTTCATTTAACAAGAAAAAACGATACAAGTGCAATAAGGATAAGCATTTAAATGCAGATAACCTCGAAACTTGCTCAAGCTGTGAACTTTGCAATGTCAAATTACATATAAGAAATATTTTAAGAAGAATGATATTTTGCTAGGATTTTTTTTTCACCGTTCTTCCAAAAACTGAGTGTAATGCATACACCTACACACCAACTCAAAAGATGGATGCAATTCGAAGTACAAGAGAACGCATGATAACGGACATGCCTGCTCAGAGAGGTAGAGACGTTGTTTATTTTTGTAAGTGGATTGTTCAAGCTGCGGCCCCCACCTATTGAGAACAAAGTCAAGAAATCAACTAGCCAACAAATAAAAGAAGAGACTAAACAGTTGTTCCAAAAGCTAGAACCATAACGACAGACCCTTCATTCACCTAAAACTAAAATGTAGAGTACCCATCAAATAGCTCTCTAAAATCATCACTTACAAACCATCAGAAGTTATCACTTTGACAAATTACATACATAACAGATCCCAAAGTGATGCAAAAACACACAAAACTTAGAATAAAGATAACGCAACGCAAAGCGTACACAATAATGTAGACCAAAAAAGGAAAGAAAGAAAGAACCCTATAAATGAGGGAAGAAAAAGAATCCACATACCGGCAGGAGAGAGAAGGCCAAACAAGGTTATGATTAGCGAGCCAATCATAGAGAACAGGGACCAACGCCTTCCACTGCGTGTACTTCTCGTCAGCAGAAGGTTGGTGAGACTTCTTTCCCTCCTTCATTTTGCCCGTACTTTGTTGATACTGTTCCTTTTCATCCTTGGGCTTAGGTTTACGACCTCTCTTCTTCGGCGCTTGCGCTTGACCCTCCATTGTCGACTCTGACACTTACAGAGTAGAATCTCAAATAAGAAAGAACTCGAGAAAAGAAAAGGCGACAAACGTAAAACCCTGCTCGGACCAACCACTAGAGCGAGGAAGACCTACCGCGTGTTGATTGAGCGCGAGATTTTAGGAAGAGTTTGGTTGGGGGTTTATTAACGAACGAAAATAGAACGTAATATTATTTCGTGTTTAATAGGATGGTTTATAATGAATTGGAAGAGGAAGAAGATACAGTTATATTTTATTTTATTTTATTTTAATTTAAATAATAAAAATAAAAAAATTAATTGAGACAT
>JANIHY010000209.1:20189775-20200020 GCA_027479065.1 Erythroxylum brevipes
ATCCAATTTAAATATTCTAACTCATATTTTTTTCCTCTTTTTACTTACAAAATTTTGTCCAAAATCATTCGCCTCTAATTTTCCCCTCAAAATTTTAACTTTAACAATAATCATTCATAACAAAACTTATAAATACGTACTCTTTAATTTTAAAAATAATTGGGCATTATACGTCTCTAATTAACACTCTGCATTTGTGCAGTAAAAACCTACTAGTTTGTTAACTCAAAGGAAAGTAGTCATGACTTGCCCTGATGTAATTTCTAATTTAGATAATTACTTAAATCTATTTTTTATTTAATTTAAAGTGCACCAAATAATGTTACATACATACATACATACATATATATAGCTAAATTGGCGCAACTAATTGCTCCTTTGTGACTGAAATGATATAAAATTGAGTCACGAAAATAACCTCTTTATAAAATATAGAGAAAAATTATATATAATTGATAGCTCTCTCTCTACCTTCGCAAATCAAAGAGCTTTATACATTAGAACAACTCTCTTTTATACATGGCCAAATTGCTAGTATCACTCAGAATTTGATATTGAGATGAAAAAATGAAAGAAAAAGTTTTATACAGTTGAGAGAATCTAACTAAGAAGGGGCATAGGCTGCTGTTTCTATTATGACTGGCCAGACGACCAGAACAGTGTTAATTTAGTAATCCTTGATTATTATAATTGCCTAGAATAGAATAGAATTAAAGAACCATGCACTCCTCGTCAATGCGAACCTGGCCATTTGCTGAAAACAATCCCATGTTCACTCACGCTTTCCCCTCTCAATCTCCTCATTCTCCGCCAAAACCATCCGCTCCTTTCTGTTGTCAACGGACCAGAACTAGAACATTTTCTCAACCTAAATGATCCAGATGCCTGCCTTTCATAACTGACAGACAACCCCAACAACTCTGATATTGACAATGCCCTCTCTATATCTGGCTCAGAGTCGTAATTCACTGCAGTCGTTTGGTTTCCAAAAGGATGAACCCGTCCTGAGCCACCACTCACCCCAGTATCCACATCAATGGATAATTCTTGGCTGGAACTTCTTGAACCTGCTTCCTTTTCCCCATCACACTCGTTGCATACTAACTTTAAGGCCTGAACAACCTCACCCATGAATGGCCGATGTGATGCTTCCGGCTGAACACACATTGAAGCAATGGCTGCCACTTTGGCCGCACTATCAAAAGGAACATCAGGTCCTAGAGATGGATCTATGATGGCTACCAGCCCTTCTTTACTTGTCAGAAATGGATGAGCCCACAAAACAAGATTCTCTTGACCAGGTGGTTGCGACATGTCAACTGGTTTTCTTCCAGTTATGAGCTCAAGAAGCACTACACCGTAGCTGTAGACGTCGCTCTTCACTAGAAGATGACCAGTCATTGCATACTCCGGAGCCACATAGCTGGATAAAATCATTAGAAAATAATTATTAGCATAAAGAGCCCGGAGGAAATCAGGTTTGTATTTGAAAATCTGGCAGAGGTAAAACATATTCCAAAACAAGAAGGGAACTCCACCACCTTTTCTCATAATCAAAGTTAGATGGTATGTTATGAAGTGATGGTAACAAGCTCATTAACTTGCTTCTCAAAATCACGAAGATATGCAAAAGAAACCCCTTTAACCCCACAATAACTGTCATCTTATTCCAGATTAGAGAAAAGCAATCGTAATCTGGACAGTATCTTTAAAGAATACCATATTATAGCTGCAATCTGAATTCTACATAGATGCTTGAGACAAAGGCTATGGATAATAAGTGTGCTTATTGTGAGTTGTGCTTTAGAGATACCTCCACTCTCCACAAAACAAAGGTAAAAGCGCAGTACAGTTTTTATATGCCCTATGATATCATTTTTGTTCAGATGGAGAGAAGAATTCTCACCCAAAAGTTCCCATGACGCGGGTTGATATGTGTCTATTTTCCTCATCCATGGCAATTCGAGCCAAACCAAAGTCCGAAACTTTTGGTGTGAAATCATGTTCTAACAAGATATTGCTAGACTTGAAATCTCTATGTATGACACGAGGACTTGAATCCTCATGGAGATAAGCTAGACCTCGAGCTGCACCAAGTGCTATCTTGATCCGGGCATTCCAATCGAGGGGAATAGATTCCTTATCGATCCCTGAATGAGAAGACACAGATGAGCAGATTAGCATTGCCATTTTTTGAAGAAACAAAAGAAAGGAAAATTTGAAAGCGTAAAGTTTGTTTTTGATCTAGAAGAGCAAAAGAAGTACCGTGTAAATGAGACTCCACACTTCCATTTGGTATGAGCTCATAAACCAAGCTGCGGGCATGCTCTGTGCATATGCCAATCAGCTTCACCAGGTTTCTGTGATGAAGGCGGCTAAGCATTTCAACTTCAGCCAAGAATTCTCGGCCACCTTGTTGATCATCTCTCTTTAGAACTTTGACAGCAACTTTGGTCCCATCTTTGAGAACACCATTATAAACACGACCAAAGCCTCCCTCCCCCAGTATTCTTGAAGCATCAAAGTTGTTAGTAGCTCTTTCTATATCAACTCTACTGAAAGTCTTGGCTGAGCCAGTGTAAGGAACAACACTAGATCCAAATGACAATGATGCAGAACTCCCACCACTTCTAATCGTTGATCCGGTCGTACCTACAAAATTTACCTTTTCTTAATCCATTTACATTTTCGTAATCCATAGCCACTATTCAAGACTTTCAGTGGTCTGATTTCCACTTAATTTGAAGTATACATGATGACTAGGCTATAATTGAATATAAAAGGAAAAGATGATTGCCCAATTAATCATCAATATATTCATTTTTCTCACCAATACTTGAGAAAATAATTATTAAATTCTAACACCAGAAGCTGCTGATCAGGGAAGTTATGAATGTTCATGGCACTTGCAATTCACTCTATCGAACTAGTATACCCCACAGTGGACACGATAAATGCACCATGTTTTATAGTTCCAGGAATTACCTGAAGGTTTTGGCACAGCACTTGACAAAGGCTGTAGAGTCTGTGCTGGTGGACTATCATGCTCATTATGTTTAAATAGCAAAACCCAAGCTACAGTACAGCATAGAACTAGTGCTACAAAAGCTGATAGCACAATAACAGCAATCATGCCGCCACCAAGCCTATCTTTGTGATGCATTTTTCTTACATCAACACCAAGGGGCTTCATCGTCCTTGCATTATTGTCAATGCCAGAATATGGTACATCATCAACTATGTTAATGTTTGAAGATGCTGAAGGTGGTGGTGCAGGTAGGCCTACAAATGCAGAACCTCTGAATGATTATCCATATAGAACAATCTATGGAAACAAAATGATGAATAGACACTGGAAATTCATGAACCTGGATAGCGAATGTATAACACTTCATAGACCCCAAAAAGGGAAGTTTTAATGACAACTAGTTTTTTCCAAAACCTCTGAAAAGTGAGAAATGCAGTTGTATTATCAAATTTTTCTCCAACTGGAACCAAATCAATGAGGACAATTGTCTTCTCTGGTTGCTGGCTGGCAGCATTTGCTCCCATAATACGAACTTGACTTTGTTTCATAAAAACACCAGCAGCAATCTCCTGAGCAAGCTCTGAAACCAACGGGAAGAAAGTGTATAATCCAACACTTAAGCGCAGTCCAACTTGCATGGGCAAGACACAGTCACAAGGAGAGCCAGCAGGCGTATTTGTATATGGCTCCATGCAAACAGTAGTTGAACAATCTACAGGCCCAAAAGAAACCAGTATTACATGCAGGAAAAATTTTCAGAGGACAGGGACAACAGAAGGTTGAAAATTTCAAATTTACAAGGTGATAAAATCAGAAATTTAATTACCTTCATTAGGAGGTGGAGGAGGCAATGCTTGGACAGGTGGCAAGAAGGGCTTCTTTGGACCCCTTGGTGATGATCCAGGAGGAGAAAGAATGGGCACTTGGAAATGCAATCAAATTCAAAAGCATATAAGCTAATGGTATGACAAAGGATCATGAGCTATACTCTGCAGAGCAAAAAAAGAAGGTAAGAAAATTGGATGATCCTTACTCTCAATCCAGACAGATGTTTTTGGAGATGGTGAAGGAGCAGGTGAGACGATGGTTGCTGGTTTAGGAAAGAGGCCATGTGATCCAGAAGCTGAAGGACCTACATGCAGTAAATCCAATATGTTTTGAGAGAAGTTGTAAAAAAATGATCTAGTCAACCAGTTATCATTGTGGTACCTGGACCAGCCGGAGAAGCATAATGTGTATGCCTTTTTGCCCGTAAAAATGGAGGGATGGAGGGACCTGAAAGGCATGAAAAGAATAAATTTAGATTCACTTTAAGAGCATAATACAAAGCATTTGTTTTTATATATGGGATATATTTTGAAGCGTTAAAAGAGAAACCTTGAGCATTTGAAGAGGGAGGATATATCGGGTGTGACAAAGCAGCAGCAGGGTGATTAGTGTTGTTTCTAGTGTGGTTTTTCTTATGAAATGGGATAGATGGTGGCGAAGCAGGAGATTGATACCCTTTACTTGAAGAAGATGATCTAGATGTAACAGGAGCACCACTGGGAGGCCTCACAGCTTTGTGCACTGAAAGAGCGACAGCAGAAGAACCTTTACAATACTAGCATGGAAAGACATAAAATCTCCAAATTGCACAAGATATCAGTGCTTCAACCCTGTTTAACTAATTTACCTTTGGCTGGTGGATGGGCCACAGGGGGCAAAGGCTGGGGTGTCTCATCTGGCGGTGCAGCAAGTGGAATTCCATGTTTGCCTCGTACAGGGGCTAATGCATGAGAAGAACCAGGACCTGTAATGTCACTTTAAGTTGCATTAACGTTGGTCCATATTTCCCTTTTGTTTAATAAAAGCAATCACCATTTGTAACAGAGTCAAAAGTCATATGTCTCTAATCCATATAAACTTAGTAAAACATTCCTCAAATGAAACAATTCAAAGTATAAAAGATAATATATGAGAAGTAAAGTAGGTGGAAAGATAACAACACCCAATATTATTGATTTGCTATAAGTTTGCATTTTGTCACCTTCAGTTCGCTGATAATTTTGGGGTGGTAAAGACTTAGCCATTTCATGTGGAGGAGCAATAACAGGAGTTCCAGTTCTTTCCTGGTCAATGCCAGGAGAAGGTATTGATGAATGAGAGATGCCAGGACCTACAATCTCATACAGGGACAAAAAATTAACATCAAATATACACAAATTTCAGAGTCAAAAATAAATAGGAATATCACCATAAACTGTAAATTTATTGTCACTACAAAATGCCTCACAAAAGCATGAGCCATCAAATGATTCCTTTGATGGGTAATTTTGTCTAAAGTGGAATGCTGTAAAGAACAAATCAAATGTAATTAACTACAGAAACAACACCTAGTTAGAGCTCCGTTGAGCGTGAGGTCTAGGGAAGTCAGGTAGTACATAACCTTACCCTACGTTGTAGAGAGGCTATTTCTGACTAAAATAAAGACATTCCGACTCCAAGCTTAAAACAAGTTGAGTGGAACAAGATAGAAAATCATTTTTCAGACAGCAGATATATAAAAATGAAGCTCCGCTCTTTTAATTCACAACCTTCAGGTTCTGATCCGTGTAGTTAATGGAGAGAACCTCAAACTAACCAAACTTTTACCACAACTCTAGCAGTTCTGTTACCTTTTCTTTGAGGATGATTCAGTAGAATGTGACAATGCATGGAAGCATTTATAGGAACAATAATGGAGGGGGGACAAAAGGTCCTTAAACAGGAATATTTGTTGTCCAGGGAAGCAAATTAAAGTCTGGTATAATAAGTATCAAATGTTACGCAAATTTGAACCTGGTAATGTTGAAGGAGATTCTCCAGGCACAGTTGCATGGACTGATGGGGCATTATGTGACATTTCATTTTCAGGTGACCCAACAGGGACTGCTTTCAACAACATTAGTAGAATAAGAACTAGAAAAAAGAACGCAACAACTAGGATTTTTTGAGCTTCTCAGATGAAGAAAAGGTAATGATCATGCATACCAGGTGATATAGATGGTATTCTTGCAGGTGCTAATGGAAGGCCCACTGGCTTGTTTCGGTGCTCATTCCTTGGAGGGGGTGCAACTGAGATCAAATTTTTGAAGAAGAAAGAAAGAAATAGTACCAATTAAATTGGAATCTACTTATACGTAGATACAATTATGAAAAATACTATTGCATATTTTGGGTGAACTTGAAGTGATTGAAGGAAGACCACTTTAGAGTGAGGAATGATATACAACCACAATTTGTCCGTTAGTTATGGCAAAAGTATCACATCGGCATACCTGAAGAAATTGGCTCCGGGATAGGAACTCCACTGAATGATCTATATATATGATCATTCCCTGGTGAAGTTATAGGTGCATCATGGTGGGTAAATGTTGAATTTTGTGGTAAATTACTTGATGGAGATTCAACTGCAACCATACGTATACTTAATAAAAATGAAGAAAATCTTACAGATAAAACAGCTTAAGCGAGTTAATACCAGGCACATTTGACGGAGAGACAGGATGTTTTTTAACTGGTTTCTTTCTCTGATGAGCTTCAGGTGGCATTAGTGGTGCATTCACATGAGCAACTGAGGGTGGAGGAGCTGTTTTAGGTGATGGAGATGTGATTGAACCAGTTGGTGATAAAGTTGGCCCATGCCTTTGAAGAATCAAGGGTGGTGAAGCTGCACTGTATGACGGGGGCATAATGGGCGTAGTAGTTAAATGGGATGGCACAGGCCCTGTGACACTTTGGGGCACTGGGACAGGCGTGAATGGAGGCAATGCAGGCAGAGGGTGCAAATCCAATACTGCGTTGCCAAAACAAAAGCTTAATCTAGAAGTTTCAGTCCCAATTACCAAATTTGCACTACCAGTTCATGCAAGTTACCATTTGGCTGGTTCTCTGAGCTTGGTGTATTACTTCCTAATGGTATCCCCTGATGGACTGGTCCAGCTATGCCTTGTATTGTTGGAGGAACTTCAGAAGAAATTAATGGAGATGGGGGTATAATGTACCCTGAAAGAAAAGAAAAATCTTTAGGATCTTTTATACTGAATTAAAACACGAAAATGAAATTGAAAATGCATTTGTTATTTGTTATTTGTTGTTCAACATTTGTAATAGAATTTAAAATTCAAATCAAACTTTTTGAATTGTTGGCAGTTCTAAAAATGTCAGCAGCAGTAACATTTTTCGTGTCCTTAGAAACATTAATAATGAAGAAGGAATTATTCTGCTCCAACTCCCACCATTTCTCCATAGCATCTAAAGGCTAAACTCTTGGAGGGAAAAGTGACCAATGGCGGGAATAAACAACCAGATGACAGATTATCCAGGTAGAAGAATACTGTGAGCTTTCAAAAGTCTAGCATTCACTCTCTTCGGATATTGCCTTAAATAAGTTATCCTTCCCCAGAAGATACATGTGATGATTATCCAGAGTGAGAACCCATTTTATTATCATTATTTAGGACTGGTCTGTAACAGTAACTTCAGCTAGATTACAAATTAAAAGCATTAGTAAGCAGTAATTTAATTGTAAGGCGACACTTAGCCCAAGAATTCCATAGGTTTTGACATGTTCAGATCGATAACACTGTCCAAACTGATTGATCTCAATAGTATCCGTCTTCTTGTACTCCATATCTAAAATTACTAAGTCACAATACAGATATATACAAATTTCTCCACATTAGCACTGCCAACATGAGAATTCTAAGAATTAATAATAGTGAAACTGTCGAGTACCGGATAATCTAATCAACTGAATTCAAACTCGGGAACAAAGGACATGGCTTTACCTGCAGATTCTTCAACTGTGAAAACCAAGCCAATGAGACAGACGTTTACTAGTTGAAATAAAGATTTGGCCAGCTCCATCCCATAAAGCACCAAATCTAGAAAACTTCCAGCACAACCTCCTCAATGACGATGAGTAAATCCCATAGCCTTTACACTAATTAAAAACAAGAAGTTTTGGAGGTCGAGAGATAACTTGAAGCAACAACAAAAGAGAGGGTTAGATTAACAAAGTCTCACAAACAGTGGACGGGAAGCAATAGTTGCGAGAAACCCAGAATTGGTTTTGATGAAAAAATCCATAGTAATGTCTAATCCACGAACTTGAAGCTCTCAAGTTCACAAAGGTCTGAAATTCCTCGGCTTGTAGAAACGTTTTCAGTGACATGAGTTACTAATTTACGATGAGAGATGAGAGACGATTAAATCCCCGAAGCCCAGAAAAGAAAAACAAAAAGTTTAAATTAAATAAAGATAAAAACGGACATCAACGTACAGAACAGAGCCACTGTGCAATGTAACAGCCAGCTTTAAGTCGGACAAAAGATATGCGTTGCTTGGTGGAGAGAGAGAAAGAGGAAGGGAATGGAATTACATAAAGTATTATTTTAAGTGGAAAAGAAAAGGTTAGACTTCGCTTCTACAAGTGGTGTGTTAACGGAGATATAATGAAACTTTTGACATGGTGGGGTTGGAACTTTGGTTGCTTAGTTATACCCCTATTACCTTTCTTTAACTGAATTTCGGTTTATCGTTTCCGAGATGGTGACTTTTTGGCCGCTGCACGCGTCGGTTTACGGTTTTGACAACAGTTGGGTGGGTCGTCACTAATTTTTTTAAAAAATAAACTATATAAAATAATATTTTTAATTAAATATAAGTTTAAATTATGCAGAATCAAATCTGACTTAAATTAAATATAAACTCCGGATCTAATAAAGACATCTGAAATTAAGTTCATGCATCCTTAATCCTCGCGTATGTCATCTTTATTCTTGTGCTTACAATTCAACTCGTTTTAGCTTTTACGGCGCATGGTCTATGCATAACCATATCAGTCCCTTTGCTCTTAATTCTAATATGGCAGGAGTTACTATGTGTGGAAGAGAAAGACGACGCCACTTTAGAGTCAATATATATGGTGTAATTTGGTCTTACTCAAACCTAATTAGGATTTAGTGGCATTAGTCCAGAAATAATCAGTCAAACGGTTGAATCCCTCGTAACACTATGACAATTTTGAAGGTTAGACGGCGGGTGGGCCTCAATTGCCAAGTCTTTTCTCACCTAACAAATACAGCAGTAGGAAATAGGAATCCTTTCATGTAAATGTAAACGAGACACATACAATCGTCCAGCCTATTTGATCTGATCGGATTGGAGAGGAAAATCAGAACTCCAACCATCATAATGAAGACGGTGGTGCTCACAACTCTATTGGGTTGCAGTGTGAGGGCGTTTAGGGTGAACAATTCTACCTTTTAAGTGTAAAAGAATACGGTGGTGAGGTTGAAGTTGTGTTTACTATGCGTCATGTGACTAATAGAATTAATTATACTATCTTCAAAACAACTACCAATTGGTTACTTAATTATTGCTTAATCCATTTATAGCTGAGGCTTCAGTAAAGTTATCAAAAGCAGGTGGTAACGAATATGCCCATGTTCTCTTTCACATGGTCGAATATAATTTATTAAAAAGTATTTTTTTTTTTTGTCTTAAGAACCTTGATTTTGTATTCCCTACAAGCAAAAAGAAAACACTTTCTTGTACTTTATTTTGTTATATTCGGATTTGTTCTAAAAGGTTGATTCCCAATTCTAAGGGCCCACAGTCACATGCCCGACTACCGTTGGGTGATTGAATCACAGTTTAATCTTGGTCAACCTCCTAATAGAGCGGTCCATTAGCTCCTCGTTATTGCCAAGAGTTGAATCTAAGACCTTGAATATTTACATCCAACTTTGTCAAAGTTGAGTCTTATGTTTGGATTATTGACTTATTACAGCCAAGAATGTCCTTGACATCACTGATAAGTGACAACCCACTAGATGCTACCTCACGAGAAGGTTTATGGTGGACCACTCCAACACAACAGAGAATTTATAGAGACCACCCCTCTAAGATCTCCATCAATTGTGCATATATTTTTTCTTAAGATCTACGATGCCAAGACATTTTAACATTTTCGTCTGTTATTTTTACATTTTATATTAAAAATAATACGTGATATTAAAAATTTTAAAAAACTTTTTATTAAATTTATATAAACATTAATCTAATAAAATTTATTAATAAGATTAGGTTAAATCGAGCATATAAATTATGTTATCAGTAATTATTATTTACATGATATAAATCAATAAACGCTTACTAGAAGATTTTTAAATTATAATTTCAATAAATAT
>JANIHY010000209.1:20349075-20361959 GCA_027479065.1 Erythroxylum brevipes
AAATAAAAAAATAATATTTATACACATGTTGACAATTGATCTTATTTGGCATGTCTAGGAGGCCCAATTTAATAGGAATGTAATATTTATTTGATATATTGAGAATTTTTAAGGTAAATTGCTCCATTTTAAAAAAGTTAAGAATTAAAGTGGTAAAGAAATAATGACAAGTGTCATCTTAGAATTTTTACATTTTATAACAAATGTTAGGGGCAAATTGGAACTTTTGCCTGACTTCTTAAGACTTGAAACGTCGGGCTTTGGTCTGGTTCCAAAAGAGAGTTGAGCTTCTTCTCGCGTTGTGAGAACGCATTGTGTTGTACAGACTGTGAGGTCTAATGGCGGAGAAACCCCAACCCGTTCGCGTATTATACTGTCAAGTGTGCAGTTTACCTGCCGAGTACTGTGAATTCGGTCCAGATTTTAAGAGATGCAAGCCCTGGTTGATCCAAAACGCCCCTGACCTATATCCCGATCTCATCAACGGTCCGTATGCCTATGTCTTTATTGTTACTTCAATTTTCTTTTGGTTATTTAATTATTTATTTTTTCCTTTCTTCCTTAATACAGAGTCAAGCTCCAACGAAGCAGATAAAGTGGCCGACCAGTTGCAATCCACCGCTATCTCTTCAGCGGCGGGAGATACTGCTACTCCTTCCGGTGAACTCCGCTGCTGTCTTATTTATATATTTTATAACCATATCATTAATGTGTATATATTTGTTTTTGGTTAACCATTGTAAAGCCGACATTATGATATGTAAGGATTTTGTATTCATTAAGCTAGCGATTATAATGTTAGATTGATAGAGCCCGTTTTGCAGGCAGTACTCCTGCTCCGCAAGAAGAAGTAAAACGTCTTCCTGGTGGCAAGATCAAGAAGAAAGTGAGAAATTTCAGCCTAATTTTGTTGCAAATCAATTGCTTCACTTTTTTTGTTTTTTTCAATGTTCAGATTCTATAGCATGGTAATAATCTAGGCGTTTTGGACTTTTATAGGAGAAGCCAGAAGTAATTATTGAGAAGGTCACACGTAACAAGCGTAAATGCATTACCACTATCAAAGGGCTAGATCATTTTGGTAAGTATTTTAATTTACTTTTTCCACTCTTTTCTAAAGTCCTTATCCCAATTATATGAGTGGTGATTCAGGTGTTAAACTTACTGATGCTTCGAAGAAACTTGGGAAGAAGTTTGCTACTGGAGCCTCTGTGGTTAAGGTTTGTTATTTTTCTTGGCAGCATATGTCCTTGCCTTTGTGAATTGTTTCCCTTTGGTGTCTTATTTTCTGTACGGTTGGTTTCAGGGTCCAACTGAAAAGGAGCAGATTGATGTTCAAGGAGACATAGCTTATGATATTGTGGACTTCATCACAGAGACCTGGCCTGATGTAACACACTTCTCCATTCTTTTCTATTTGGCATATTATCTTTTGTGTTCTGAGACTCTTTACGGATTCCCTTATTTTCTAGTAAGAAATTGTGTTTCTAGTGGTGTCAACTCGTATGTGAATTAGATATATGCTATTTTCACGTACATGTGCCTTAACTTTTCAAAATCTTGGCAATTCATTATGCTTTGCGGCCGAGAAACTTAAAATCATTATGGTGGCTAGCATTGAGCATTTAGGAAAGATGCTTTCTAATTTTTTATTCTCAAAGATTAGTTGTTCTGCTTCTTGATGCATGTTTATCTGTATTAGCTTTACCGATTATCATCCTGTGGTTTACTTTTCTCTTTATTCTATTTCATGCTATGTTTCTTGAGAAGAGATGTATCACTAGGGTATACTTATTTGGTGAGCTGAAAAAGAAGAGAAGACAGGAACATTTTTTCTGAAGGGGATGGGGGCGTATACATGGGGACTATTTTCATCATGACTTGCTTCATATTGTGGATTTCACAATAGAAGTACCAGTGTCCTCCAAACAAACTGTTTTGGCTGATTTGATTCCTTAAAAGAAGTAACAGCTAAAGAGCTTGATTAGTAATTCCAAACACCAGTTAGTGTAATGGCAGATTAAAGTAGCATTAATATTGTGTGTCCTTCCCCTTCCATGTGCACCCTCTTCCTGTAAAAAAGAAGAAGAAAAAAAAAGAAAAAAATCGAAATAGGCAGGGAGACAATGAAAATTTGATGGACTTGTGATCTTATTGTTGAAAGTATAGCCATTCTGGAATTATTGTGGCTCCTACATATTTGTCTTTTTAACTCTCACTCCTGATTCACTGTGCTTCTGTCCTGCATAGGTTATTAATTGCACAATTCATCCATGCTAACTAGGAAGCACGTAAAGGTGCACAGAACAGAGCATCATAAACATGTAGTCCTGTAATATATTCCACAGAGTTGATAGTACCATTCTTTTCTTTCCTTTTTAGAAGCATATCTTGATCGTTCATGTTTTGGTTTATCATTGTCATTGAGATTTTGTTAAGATTGAAAAATTGAGTTGAGTAGGCTATTGAAAACTTTGGCCAAAACCTGCTTTGGATTAGCTGTTGAAGCTTTAGACGCCTTCCCTGAGAAGAGTCCATTTTTTGCTTTATCACTGTCATGGAGATTTTGTTAAGGTTGGAAACTTGGGTTCAGTAGGCTATTGAAAACTCTGGCCAAAACCTGCCTTAAATTAGCTGTTGAAATTTTAGATCCAGGAAAACTTAAAGCTTCCTTCCCTGGGATGAGTCCAGTTGTATTGCTGTTTTATTTTCTAATTATTTCTCCTAGTGAAATCTATGTGAAGAGAAAAAAATTAGTTATAACTGGAACAAAATGAGCCTTCTCTTTGAATTTCTTTTACCTCTAGGTTTTCTTTTTTCAAATTGCGATAAATTCAAGGTGTTGCCTCTATTGATGTTCTTTTCTTCGAACACTTCTTTTTTCAGTTTTATCGCCACTATAGTTTACATTGTTGTCCTTTTCATTTAAATCCATACATATTTAGGTGATGTTTTGGGCAAATAACCAGTCCTTTCTGTTCACAGGTTCCAGAAACTGCAATTTATCTCATCGAAGATGGGAAAAAGGTCTCAGCTGCTTGACTCTGAATCTGGGATGTCCAAATGGTAAAAAGTGTTTTGTCTTTCAAAGAGCTTGATGTATTTATTGCACCATCAAGATATTGAAGCGCCCAACAGGGAAAAAGGCCTAGTGAGATATTTTGCCCCCGTTTAGAGTTTCTTTGTTTAATAGGCAAAAAAAAAAAAAAAGTACACAGACTGAATTTAGATGCTTTAAGATATCAAATGCTGCTTTTTTTTTGGGTACGCGAGCGTGTCTGAATTTGGTCTTTTTCAAGTCAATATTTATCTTCTTGCTTTCAAGACACTTTTCCATAGTTTATATGTGTACAGTGTGGTTGCGCAACCTTGGTTTTTATCAGTTTCTGCCTGTATTGTATGCAACTGAGTCGTGTGATGCAGATTTTCATCCTTGCTGTGTCAACAATAGGGGCAAGATTTTACATCTAATCTGTTGCATTGTGCGTACAACTATCTCTCCATAATTTAGGTGGTACTATTTTCTTCGTAGTGCTAATTAACAGAAATTCTCGCCTCCTGATCTCGTCATCACGACAGCATTTTCACAGCAGTATTAGCCACTACTCTCATATCATTTTATTGAAATTTCTATGAGAATCATGTTGTTCATCATGATTGTCAAACAAAAAGTTTATATTGATCATTTGGAGTGCGAGTAGTGGGATGATGGCTGGTGAGAGTGGTTGCTTATTATGTAAATACGAACTATTTGGCTGGATTCACATTGTTATGGAGAAATCTTAATGGTTGAGATAAGTAGAGAGCACGAAGAGTATAGCAACTAATGTAGCTAGGACGAATTGAGTCAGAAAAACATATGCTCTTCATCTTCTTTCTTAATGGCGAAAACAGAACTGGATAGAGCCCTCCCATGTAAGCCTGCTCCAGGTAATGGTCCCAAAAAAAATAATATCAGAAGGCGTTAATTATGGTCAGTAAGCTTGCGACGCGTTGAAAAGCTAGGCTGCATTATTTCCTAAACCCCACTTGTCCTTTAAGGAGTTAAAAACCCCAAGACTGGGCCTAAAATTGAAGGTGCATGATTTCATGACGGCAACTAGCTCCTTCGCTTTTTTGATCTGTCTCCAACAATTTACGTAAGAGAGGTGGTAAGATGCCGTTCTTTTTTGAAAGTCATAAAAACCCATTTGATGAACTAAGATCCTCCGTCTAATATTATTATGTCTTATTCTGTCTCATAAAATCTTAACCATTTATTTTATGAGATCTATGCGGGATTCACGCGGGACCTACACAGAATTCACATAAATAAACGGTTGAAATTTATTAGACACAATAAAATACCGTAATATTAAACAGGAGATCTAAATTTCCATTTGACAGAGGTCGGTTTTTGTAGGCTAACCATTTTCTTTATTTTGGAACAATAAGAAAGAAGCCGCCATTTGAAAGCACGAAGAATAACGTATTGCTCTATAGCACACCTAAATTTACCGTCTGTGTTTTATAAAATTAGGCAAAAAGAACATATAGATATATATATGCTTGGGAGTACATATTCACACTTCTTCTTTTTCTTTTTTTTTAATAGTAAATCATGGCATGACAGTGGGATTCTCATCATCAATTGGCATTCGCTTGTATATATACTGAAATGTTATCATGGCAAAGCCCCTCTCAGAGTACACAAGTCAACATATTTGATTAAATCCAGAGCTCTTGTGGCCAACAAATTCCGGACCTTTTCTATTACTGTCATGCTACTTATCTCCATCATCAATTATGATTAGCTAACCTAATCATCATCATTCCGAGCATCTATGGATAAAAAAGCTAGTCTGGTCCAGAGTAGCCGAACTAGTCATTTAATTCCATTCACACATACATTACTTTTCGACTGGTTTTTTTATCCTTCTCCCGTTTTCAAATGGCTTCTTTTTTAATGGATCAGTTCGTGTTCACATCTGAAAATGCCACACCATCGTTGCATTTTAGGGGCACAAAGTTGCCCCACATCCATCACTATGTTCCAGGTGCATGCTCTAATTTCATAGTACCAATCATTGCATTTCCTTTGCTTGTGGCCGATGTTTGTGTATCCTGTGCACTTAACTTGTAGTGTCATCATGTCAAGGCATAGAATATCAACCTATTTTTCTTATTTAAAATGTATTTTGCTTGTAAAGTGCTGAAAAATGGCGGAATTGGATTGTTTAGTCGTGGTGCACGTGTGTGTAAAACTCCACAATTGATGACCGATTGTCGGTGGTTCGTGAACAAAGATTAGAACATGACAAAGAACAAAGATTACCCAGGGTAAGTCTTACATTTTGAAAAATGAGCTCTTCTTCTAAGCTACTAAAATCTTTCTGCAGATACAAATATACACTCTCTTGAAACTGCAGATCTAAATAAATAAGGGTGTGCTATAACTTTAAGCGTTGAAACTTCATTTGATTGACAATAAAGATCGGATTAGCTGGATTGCAGTCTCTTTTTTTCCATACTAGAAAATTCTGCAAAAACTTGATCAAATACAAAGTGATTTTTGAGTGCTAACTTGTTAGATGACTCGTATTTAAGCTAAAACAAGCAAATTCTTGTCGATACTGCTTTCCAAATTGAACCAAGGACCCTCTTTCACATATGTGCACCTAACTAGGGTATAATTTAAGCAGAAACTTTGCAACTAGCTAATAATATCCGAATTTCCATGCATCAGAAGAGTCCCTTGTTTTTCAGGACTAGCTAGCTCAATAATTCCAGGAGCACTGACATTGGTACATGACCTGTATAACGCACGACGAAACCACTATGGAACAAAGACAAAATGCCATAACTCATTGGGAGGTAAATCTTCTGGCATGCCTACTGGCCATAAGGTTCACTAGAAAACAGAAGTCAGGTACTTGTACACGTTGGACTCTTAAGGATTTAGAAAGTGAACTAGCATGCAAGAGGGAACAGTGGTATGCCAAGAGTATCAATGGAAAGTACTTTCGAAAGGAATCTAGCAGAAATGATTTTAAGCTCGTGGTCTGGCCTTCTGGGACCCAAACTTTGATCTTGTACTTGGGCAAAATTATGATTGATTTGATTCTGTGGGTGACAAAGAACCTAGCTAAAGCTGGTAGAGATGGCTAGCAATTTCTCCAAGCCTATGGTTTGGACAACGATTTTGACATGTGCTGTACTGAATTGTTTCCTGGTCTTGTACTCTTTCAATTTCTCACTCTAAATGGATGAACAAAAATCTGTGTTCATCCATCTTCTCTTATATCTATAATCTAATTATATTAATGATCAAATTTGATCTACTTTCTCTTATATCTAGAATCTAACTACCTAAAGTTACTAGTAAGGAATTGTAAGTTTGTAAAACAAGAAAATGACATACAAAAATGAAAAACCATACAGTAGAAATTGTTTCAATTTCTCTGGTTTTGAAGCAGTTTTAGGTCTAGAAAAAGAAAACACTGTTCATCAATTAATGTAGTCTGAGTTCATGTTCATCAATTAATGTAGTCTGAGGTCATGACTCCAGTTGGATGTAGAATCCTCGTTCATGTTCACAGGAAATATGTGTGATTGTTGTGAACCCTATTGTACAGACAGCTTAGAGAGATTCAGGCAAGTTGGTTAGTTTTGTCAAACTTTTGTCACCTTTCTTTTGCCAATTAGGCAGGTTTCCATCACCCTCTGCCCACAGGCATCTACAGATATTTATCAAACCGTAAAATCCCACCTTAAGCTTGCCTCGTGCAATTAAAATTTAGTGATCAAATGTCCAGCTTATCAGTTATTAATAGTCTAATAGTAAGAAATCTTAATCTCCTGAGATCTTATGCTCTTAACATTGGGGTGACATAACTGAGCAACTTCAATGAGTACATGTCAGCATTATAATGTGACATAACAATACATCTTTTGAAAAAATGAGTTACACGATCAAAAAATGAAACTTTGTAGGACACACATCAGTACAGTTGATTTTTAAAATTTTTAAGAAGATTACGATCCATCGTTTTCAGAAATATTGGTTAGTTGGCGTCAATGATATGAATAATTGTAAGTTCCATCAAAATACGGGAATCAAATGACAAGTACATCAAGTTGTGAAGCTAGAAGAGAATGGGATTGTCTCTTATATTTGTGGCCCATCCATGGACTTTCCAGTGGAAACTAACAGATTATGGAAGATAATAAAAGGACAAAACGCTTCATTTCAACCTTATAAATAAAGGGTTGTTCCAAATTTCCTATGATATTCAGCTACCATCTCGTCCTTTTCTGCAAAAGTAACTATATAAACATGCTTAGTTATAATATGATGATCAGCAAAGGAACAAACAAACTAATACAAGGGAAGTGAGTTCTTCCGTGGTCTCTACCAGAAACAAAGTATATATACATATAATTACAGTGCATGAGTGGAAACCCAACTTAGACATAGATTTTGGCGGTGGATGGTGCTGTCGTTTTGGTATTTTAGGACCACGTGATCTTGTGGGTTGGCTGAGATCCCCATGAAGATTTGCAGTATCTTACAATAGTCCCCTCTAGAGAGGTCCCTATCCTCTTCAAGACTGTCTCTCTCTCAGACAAACAAATTCATAGAGAGGTTTTCATCACCATGAAACGTACACATATATAATGAAACACATCCATCCACTTTCAACAAACTTTTAATTAAATGTATTTTTTGTACTACTGCTTTACATATTGTTCGCTGTATGTGTTTTTTAATAAGTTATTCAGAATCTCCCGCTTTGAACTTTATTAACAATTAGATCGACTCCATTAGAAGCCAAATGAACTTAGTTAACAAATTTGGACATACTTATGCTCTTGTTTCCGAAATATGTTCTTTTAGAGTTCAACTTCAGCTGCATGAAATTATTATAGACCACACTTTCCCAAGTGCAAATTAAAAATCACTTGCTAACTAGCATAAATTAGAGTAATATTTCAAGTTAGCATCATGTTTGTAATTATATCTTTCATCCTCCCTCTCAATTAAAAGCACTCTGTAAGTTCATGTATCTGAATCAAGTATAGTCATTAATTACTTATCACGTGCTTAATTTCCTTTCAATTTTTAAAGATTACATAAAATCTTTAGATAGTGAGCAAGGTTCAGAATAAGTTGAGTTAATTAGAAAAATAAAAATTTAATACCCCCTTCAATTTATATATTTTCAATTTACAAATTTTATGAGATTTCATTTGGGATTTCAACGTTCTATTTCTTTTTTAAACAAATTAAAGGATTTAATTAATGGAAGAGGTGGAAATACATATGTATTGTTTACATACATACATTCGGAAGGTTAAAAAATCAACTCTCCTGATGCCGACATCATCCTTAACCAACCTTCCTTAAATGCACTTTATAAGTCCCACATACCACTAAATCATCGCTTCATAAATAGTAAAAAACAATTTGTAGGCGTGCAAAACTTCCAGAAAATGACCAAATTAAGGATTTGAATCCCTTAGTTCTCTATGAGAGGACCTTTGCTTCATCATCACCTCCATGCGTTAATTTGATGTTCTTTAGGTAAGAAAGATCATTTCCACTTAGAATGATCTAGTTTTCTAATTCTTTAATCAACATTTTCTTTTTGCTAGGCTAACCGATTCCAAAGAATCGAGAGACAGCTGCGTACAAAAATTGTACAAGGACTCCAGAACTTAACCAAATAAAGATTAACATGATCCTTCAGATATTAGAGAGGTACCAACAACCCCTTCATGATAACTCTAAATATCATTAATAAAGATTCTTTCTTCCATTTATTTATGATTGATCACTTTTCTTGGGTCTCATCATCCAATTATTGGTTGATTGAGCAATTATAACAAGAAGAAGGTAGTCCCACACAATCTCTACTCTCGTGCATGGTTCTCTGGTTGCATCATCACAGGGTTACTTTACATTATATGAGGCCAAGTAGGCCATTACATTAATCGTCTTCTGCTTGCATGCTATATCTTTAAATGATTCTCTAAGAAGTCGAAAGATTAGGGCAACCACTGTCTATTACTTAGGTACATAGGAGTTTCTCCCTAATTCCAAAAATTAGACAGAGTATAGTTTTATCTCTGGTGCAAACCTTGCTTTGAAATCTTTTGAGATTTATCTCTCACCATATCTCCTTATTAAAATGAGGCGAAAGAGATGACATATATCACTTTACTAGAGTTAGGAGTAGTTTTCAGTTTTAGGAGCCAATTAAGATCAACTATGAACGTATTCCCCATGTTTGACACCAAGCAGTAGTCTTCAATTTTGTTCCTTATAGCTTGAGGATAGTCATATAGGAATAAAAGATGGTCCCTAGACTCTTCCTCTCTTCTATAGAGAGTGCATATAGAGTTAGTAGCTAAATAGTACCTTTAGAATATTCTGATCCATCCAGTCCCTAAATCTTGAGATATGAAGTCATTAGCTAAGAAGTTGATTGAGACATTAATAGGTGTCCTTTCTTTTAAGATCAGATAGATAATTGGTAATGAGATACTATAGCTCTATAGTGAAATAACTTTATTGTCCTCCTATTAAGATGTAGTTAACGTTATAGTAAACAAGAAATGTATTATAACAATGCAAAGTTTGAGGTATTCTTATATAGGCCTTTGCCTATCCAATTTTCAAATCATAGGGAGGCCTTTCTCCATTTCCAACCTTGCAAAGCATAGTAGGTTTTAATATGACCCTTAACTTTAGTAGTTGAGTCAGAGATCAAAAAAAGGAAGCTTTAATTTGGATGACCCGTATACTATTCCCCTTAAGGATGTAATTGTGTAGCCATCTAATCCATAGTGACTCCTTCTCCAATAGGATATTCCAAAGCAATTTGATCAACATAATTATATTAATGGTTCCAATAAAGGTTAGCCTCAGGCCACCCTCCTCCTTTCTCTTACAAACTTTTGTCCACTCGACTTTGGCATAATGATTATCTATACTTAGGTTCCGCCATAAGAATCTTCTAAATAATTTATCAATAATCTTGATGCCTGCTTTTTCTAAGAGCATGTTAGAAGAATAGTAGATATGTGGGGAATTCAAAATTGACTTTATGAGTTGCAATCTCCCTTTTAAGGAAAGAATCTTATTATCCCACATATTTAGTCTTCTCTGAATCTTCTGTACTAAATGATAGTATTCAGAAACTGTATCCTTCTAGTAGTGATAGGGAGTCTTAAGTAAGAAAATGGTGTTGACTTTTTGCTCACACCCATGATTAGGGATATGCTACTCTTTACCCTATTAGCACTAGATGTCAAAATGAAATGACTTTCATTGAAGTTTATTTCCAAACTTGACAGATCTTTAAAAGTAAGCAATGTAGAGGTAAGTAGTTTAACGGACTTATCGTGAGCCTTAAAGAAGAGCAGCAAATCATCTGTAAAATATAGGTTAACAAGCCTCATCCTTTGGCATTTGTTCTGGAACTCAAAATGTTTGATATTCCCCACTTTGTGGATAAACATTTGGGTGGTTAGTACCTCTATACATAGATTAAGAAGATAAGGAGATAAAGAATCTCCTTGTTTTAGGCCTTTAACACTCTTAATTAAGCCAATGGGTACACCATTAACCAAAACTGAGAAGGAAAGATAAGTGGTATAGGCCTCAATCCATTCAACAAAAAACTTAGGAAAACTCATAGTCTTTAAGGTTTGTAGAATAAAACCCTATTCAACACAATCAAAAGCCTTCATGAAGTACACTTTGATGACATAGTTAATAGAGGAGTTCTTTCTCTGATAACCCTTTATTAAATCTTAAGCAATTGAGACATTGTCATCAATCATTCAACCTTGCATAAAGGTAGTTTGATTATTAAAAATAAGTGAATCCAAGACTTTTTTTAACCTATTAGTAAGGATTTTAGAAATTATTTTATAAAGAAAATTTGAACATACAATATTTTGGAATCGTCAAAAGAATTTAGGGTTAGAGGTCTTAGGTATTAAGCATATATGGGCCTTGTTTATCTTTTTGAGGAGAGTACCTTTAAAAAATAATTCTTTTATTGCTCTCTTCATCATAGGACCAATTTCTTACCAAGTATTCTAAAAAAAGAAGCCATTAAAGTTATTTGAACTGGGGGATTATTAGGGTTTATCTAGAAAACTACTTCGTCTATCTCTTGTCCCCAAAATACTTAACGAGTAAATTAGATTGCTCCTAGGTGATCCTTTTCTTATTGTAAGAGATAAATAGCTAAGGACAACTGGTAATCTATGAGTGCATTCATAGAAACTCTTAAAGTGCCTCTTAGTTTTAGTAAGTCTTTTGTTAAGTAATTGTAGAACCATTTGGCAATGTTTGAGAACAAATTCTATTTGGGTTCTTTCTAGCCAAAATAAAGTTGAAGAACTTAGTACATATTTCGCCTCCTTTAAGCCAATTAGCTTTGGCTCTCTATTCCAATAGGCTAGAGCAATCTCAAATAGTTGATAAGTACTCTGGCAAATAAGCCTTTTTTTCTTGTTTACTAGTAGATCATTACTAGGATTCCTAACTATCTCCCCCTAAATAAAAACCAATGCCTCCTTAGTCTTATTAATAGCTTGTAGTGTGGTAGGCCTTTCTAGTTATTAGGCCTTTCATATCTAATTTAATAGCCTCAAGTTTTTGGACACAAATAAATTGATGTGTGTCCTCAAATGTTGTCTCCAAATTGCTTTGAAGTGCTCCATGAGAGCTAATATCCTCCATTAAGAAGTTATTAAACCTAAAAAGGCCTTTTCTTTTAGATTTCTAGAAGAGATTATCCACCTGGATTAGGGAATAATTGGAGAAGAGCAGATCCATAAAGATTGTCACACTATCAGGGACCTTAATTATCTAGTCTTGATTAACCCATGAGTGATCCAATTTCCTTCTCAGCGCCCACCTTCTAGATTGCTTGTTACTTCATATATAATAGTGAACTTGAAATTTTGGATCAAATATTTCTATCTTCCCTACATAGTCACTGAAATCAAGAGAGAAGTTTTCATACTAAAGTGACCATTAGATTTAATTCTAAATAGAGCACAATTGAAATCTCCACATAATAAATAAGGCTCATTCACTCTCTTCTAAAATTTCACCAAATTGTTTCATAAATCATTCCTTTGAAAAGCATAATTTGTTGGGACCTGATTTTGAAACCGAGCCCCAACTGAAAAAACGGAAAAATATAACGAAAACAAAGCAGCAGAAACGAATCAAACGGATCTCAAAACCGAAAGTGGGCCAACACAAAGGTGAAACAAAGAGGCAGAAAGCCAAAAGCAGAAACAAATCAAAACTGAATCGAAGGAACAGAACGTATCAATCACACTGAAAATCGAATTCCGACATCCGACGAACGCAAGCTTAGGAAAACTAGTGTTGGAAACCCATAAGACATTTAATCTAAGCCAATTTAATCCGGTATTTTTTTTTCATTTTATTCACAGTACAAACAATTCCCAAAAGGGTATTCATTAACCCCACAATCTCAATTCATTTGATTCTTCACATTCATACATATCCCATCGTTTTAAACTCTTACTTTCCATTTATGATATAAAAACTCACACATGTCAATAAACCCACAATTCATACACAATCAAGCCATACACAATAGCACTTCAATATTTCAATTCCAGCAACACAATTCATCGAACCTCCTATCTGGAATCCCAACATAAGTCAAACACATTCATAACCAAAGCACTTCAGTAATTCTCAAATATCAATATCATCAGACCTCCTGTCCGGAACCCATATCACATTCATATCTCAATTCAATACACAAATTCATAATTCATCATACACCATGAAATAAATGCTTACAAAATATTAATGGCATTCCAAGCCATATACAAACCAATAC
>JANIHY010000209.1:20436355-20449020 GCA_027479065.1 Erythroxylum brevipes
CCCTCATCGTAGGTTATGTATCGGTACGACCTACGGGCGTCCCGGTGTATACTCTACGGTAAGGGGGCGCTACAATAAATAATACTCCATTTCAACTTGGCAGTTCTTCATCTCATTAGAATTCTTCCTTTTGCAAATGAAGTCTCGAATGCACCTATCAATTTTCTTTAAAACTCCTTTGGGAATAAGTAGATATGATAACCAGTAAATGTGCAAATTGTTGAGAATGGAGATAGTCAACTGCACTCTACCTCCATAAGACAAGAATTTGTTGCTCCATTTTTAGATTCTTCTATGCACTTTATCAATAAGAGACCTGCATTCAACGTCCTTGAGTTTCTTAGTAGAAATTAGGACCCCTAGCTATGTAAAATGTAATTGAAGAATAGTAAGTCTAGTATCCTCTATCACTCTCACTAAATCTTCACTATGTTTTCTAGATAAATAAGCAGCACACTTACTTGGATTGAATCGAAGTCATGATATTTCTTAAAATTTTCTCAATGTTATCAAGAGTATTTTACTAGATGTAGGATTGTTTGTACAAAGCATGAGCAAGTCATGAGCAAAAGAGAGTTGAGTGATACAAAGACCACTATATTGATAATGAAATATGAAGTTCAAATTACCCTCTATGCAAAGTTTTGTGATTCTTTGGAGCATATCCATAGCAATAGCATACAACTATGGAGAAAGAGGATTACCTTGTTGAATTCCTCTAACAGCATCATTATAGAGTTGTTATGCAAGAATAAATCTATATGATAAACTCAGTAGAGCATTCAAAAGCATAAAGAGAGTTTATTATGAAGCTCTATTCAACAGTTTCAAGTACCTTAGTGAAGTCAATCTTACAGGCACAACTCCTAATATGCTTCTTAGATTTGTAATCTTTGAATAATTCTTAAGCTAAGAAGATGTTGTCACTCATGCTTCTACCAGGAATATAAGCACTTGACTTGGATTGATTAAGCTAGGTAAGTTAGCTTTCAACCTATTAGTAAGGATTTTTACAATAATCTTGTGCACAATATTATAACATGTTATAAGCCTGAAGTCATTTAATCCCTTAGGATCATGCTAAAGGCCTAAAGTCATTTAATCCCTTAGGATTATGCTATAGGCCTGAAGTCATTTAATCCCTTAGGATTAGAGATTTTGGGAACCAAGAGTAAAATAAGTCTTGTTCATCTCAGTGAGCAACTTACCACTCTTGAAAAATTCCTACATTACGCTGATTACTGGTGCTTGTAAGACATTTTATTTCCTTTGAAAGAACCTTACATTTAAGCCATTTAGGCCCAATGACTTATCAGGATGAAAGGAGAATAAAACCCTTCTTTTCTCTTCACTAGTTAGTTCTTTGAGTAGCTTTGACTGCTAATACTGATTGTTGGAACTGGACATTCTACTAAGTAAGTTTTTTGGAAGCACGTAGTATGAGTAGACTCGATGTTAATTTCTTTGAAGTAGTTTCTAGCTACCTTTTTCATTCCTTCTTGATTAAATACTAGAAGCAATTTTTTTCTATTTTTTCTACCTTGAATCACATTGAATAAATACCTAGTGTTTTTGTCTCCTTGCTGCGCCCACTATACTCTCGAATTTCTCTTTGGCTGGGAGATGTAAGCTTCAAATGCTTAAAGATACTTCTTTAGATCTGCTTTCTCTTTCTCAATCAGTGTAACATCTGTTGGGTTAGTTACCAACTATTTTTTATTGAAAGAGAGCTCATTCATTGCTTGTGCTTTATCTATCTTTATAGGATCAATTGCATCCTTAAGCAGTTTGATACAATCAACTTTGATAGATTTAGAATTTGCATACATCGAAATGCTTTAGAACCCTAAAATTGTTTGTTAAGAGCATATGCAATAATAGAATTTAGTTGGGGTTGCTTTAACAATGAATTGAAAAACATGAATGGAGCTCCCTTTGTAGTGGAATTTTTAGTGATAATAACATTGAATGGAGTGTGGTTTGAAAATAATGGTGCTTCAAACACTGCATAACTCTCTGTCAATCTGGTGAGCCAATGATTATCAACTAAGAACATAGCTAACTTCCTCAACACTAATGCACTTCCTTGTTGATGATTACTCTAGGTGAAAATGGGTCCCTAAAACTTGAGATCCTCTAGTTTTATTCGAGAAGTGAATTTTTTTAACTCATTAGTAATTATATATGTTATACTTCTTCTTTATATGGATTCAGCTAAAGATAGAAGTTAGTTGAATACTACTATAAGCATCCAAGGAATCGAGGTGTTTGAATTAATTGTATGTAAGTCCTTACATAAGCTATTTATTTGAAATTCCTAGTTAGTTGTATATATGTAACAAAAATTGCTAACAGAGCTTTGTCTCATGATGAGTTTATACTGATTCAGTTGTTCAATGAAAAAATAGTTGGATAATGGCAGGTGAGCTAGATCCAAGACAACCATGATCCTACCATTTGGGTGTTTAGAATGATCGCTCAAGGCATGCCACCCAGCTGGAATAAAATGCAATCATTTCTGATATACCTCTGCATTTATTTTGGTTTCCACCAAGCCAAAAAAAAAGTGTTTAGCTCATAGGTAGTCCTTTAGAGCCAACTGTTTATTAGGACAGTTAAGTCCTCTCACATTCCATATTATACAATTCATGTGGGGCGTTTTGTTATTGTTCTCCTCTTGGATCTTTTCTTATTTGATCCAATTTCATACCATTGCCCAATCTTTGTTTATTTCCATCAATCTCGTTGTTGGTTTGATTTACATTTTCATTTTTAGTAGGTGAAGTGTTTTCTTCTCCATTTGTTTGGTCCAGTAGCTTAGTGGAGTATTGACTACTCTATGTTCGTTCTTTCTTACCCATTTTCTGTGGTTCATTTTAAGGAATTGCAATGCTTTTATCAAGTGGACCTTCTTGTTGACCATTTACATTTGCATTTGCCATTATAACTACCTCATCAACTATTTTGGTAGTTTCCTACTAACCCTAAGCTTCACTATTTGCATATGGTGTAACCTCTTGTTGGATATTTATGTTTGTGTTTATACCATCCTCATTAGCTTGTTTAACTGGTTCTTGTAGATCTGGAGCTACACTATTTGCATGTAAATTATCTACTTTCTTGGGATTTTTTGGAGTTTCTGAACTGACTTCGCCTCAACCTTTGTCCTCACTATTATTCTTCTTGGGCATCTAGACTTTGATTTTTCCCTTCACGTATGGCTTCCACAGGTAAGACAATGGAACTTTATCTTCAACCAATCTTCCATTAGAACTATACCTTATCATCATAATATTTTTAGACATGATATTCATATGTTCTACTTCAATGTAGACTTTAGTATGACCAACTCTCTTGATATCAACAGTGTTCTCATCCATGGAAAAAGGAGTACCAATGTAGTTGGCTAAATAATTCAACCCTTCCGAAGACTAGTATTCAAGAGGAACCTTGTGTATATTAAGCCGTATAGGGATTGTTCTAACCTCATATTTATCAAGCTTAAAAATCATTTCCCATTTTCTAAAAAAAGTGGCTTACTTTGTATATGCTAAGGCCCCATGTCCTTCACATTGGTTACCATTTCTACAAAAGAAAACCTAAAGATGAAGAGTTCAATCTTAGTTATTAAAGTGGTTTAGAATCCCCATTTTTTTCCATTTAACTTCAGACTAATGTTGGACACTCAGGTAAGCCATTCTTTTTTCCAAAAAATATCCCACAAGGGACAATTTCCATTTAGTAGCACCTTGTTGCAGCATTGCTCTAAGAGGGGAGACAGGTCCCTCATTAACACCATCTACAAAGTGCAATCTGCCAAAGGATTCTGGATCCCCTATAACCTGACTCCAAGTTGGTTTTTCCACCTTCAGTGGTGAAGTGTGAGCCTGAGGGGGCATGAGAGTGGTAGTGAGAGGAGGAAACTCCCCATTCAACTCTAGAAGTGTAAGGGAAGAGGATGAGGCTTCCGATTGACATTTTACCATTAAGGGTAAACTGTCAGGACTCGATTTTAAGAAGAATTTACCAAAAATGACAAAGAACCTAGTTCAGATGGTCAAGGTTAAGCTACAAAGAGAAATCAAAGAGGGACAAGGCAAAAAGTTGGAAAATAAGGAGTAGAAAGAAAATCAAGTGAGTAGAAGCAAGGAAATAATCACAGAACACAAATTCCATGATTCGGGGGAGAGAGAAAGGTAGAGAGAAGTTGAAGAAAAGCCATCCTTGATATTTTTATTAGGTTATTATTATATATTTTTAAAATTTTGAATGGATGCTAATCTAACAAATTTAATTATAATTAATCAAATCATAATTAATTAATTATAATTTGATTAACTTAAATTTTCAAAAAAATGAGAAAATTTCTTCTAATTTTTTCAATTCATCCGCAATCTCTTCACAACTATAATCAAATTTTCAATAAAACCTAATTTTAAGCTTGGTGTCTATATCATTTAATTCATCACCATCTTTGGTGTTAAACTCATCGCCTAGGCCAACATCGAAGAAGTTACTTTGACTGCCTTTGACTAATGCACGTTACTATTATTTCTAGCTATGTTCTCTTTGTGAAATGATTAAAAAATACACTGCCACCATGCTGAATGTTACAGAGATTTTCTTATACACGAAAATTATACTGAAGTTATGTTTCCTCCTTTGCACAAAAATCTCACTTTTATCCATTTAAGGAGACTTAACCTTCCCATATGATTATTGACAAGCAAAACCTTGTTCTTGAATGCCTCAAGACTCTCGAAGTGTTTAACTCTCACACTCGACTAAGAATACTATAAAAGTATTAAATAATCATAGGCATTAATAAATTCATATGAGATATGGTAAAAAACAAACTTTATTACTTCCCTAATAGTATACAAAGGAATGTTCTCTCTCAGTATGCTCCATTCCCCTCTCTTTATATTCTCAAGAGCCAGACTTAAATAAGCTATTTATAAGAACCTTTGGATTTATAATTCATAATCTTAATTGAACTGAGCTAACTAAATTACCTCTATCCTTATCAGATTAAATCACGATAACTAATTGGATGATACCTTCATCAAATAGGGCATTATCTTATAGGATTTAGCTACATCCCAACTAATAAGATAAGATATTACATTTAACTAAGAAAGATATATCTATGTCCATGAAAAAACTCTACAATCTTTAGATGATTCTCCCATATGTTCTTTATCTTTTCGAGCTTATATAAATCTATTGTGATCTTATTCACCACATCATCCATGGTCTCTCTTTGAGCTCTATCCATTGATGATAAGTCATTCAAGTCCAAAGCCTTTTATAGCACATTATTCATATCCAATGCTTACCTATGTCAAGTCCTTTAGCTATGGTATGTTCATTTAAGCAGACACTAAGTCTTTAAAGATTTTGCATGCCTTTTTCATATGTTTGATCTAGCTAACTTTTAACCTAAGGTTCATCTCAAGCTATTTTTTAGTCTCACACTTAAATCCTGCTTCTCATCAAATATTTTAGCCAATATGCACCAATGCATGCCAACTTATCGATAATGCCTATTTTTCCTACCTACTTGTGAGACTTTGCCTTGTTCCATCATCTTGAATGCCAAATATTAATCAAAGCTCCTCAATGCCTACAAGATTCTGCCATTAAGACTTAAGGGTTTGACAAACCATCCTCACTAGAAGAACACGCCCTCATTGAAATAATACATGGGCCTAAGACTCATTAGTTATTGGCATATCTCTAACATACCATTTTCCCTCTCCATAGGGTTTGTCTTTGCTTTTTTTAAGATGCTCCTTCCAAAGGCCCATTACACCCAATATAGTCTAGAACTGAGATGAATAAAAAGTGATCTCTTCCTCCCTTTGAGCAATTGGCACTATGAGTGCCTTCACTCTCTTAACATGCTCTATCAAATTGTTGTCTCCCACTATATAGATATTGTAACAGTTCAGACCACCCACCCATAGATATTGTCCGCTTTGGATTACCCCTCGGGTTAAACCTCTCACGATTTTTCTCTTCCCACTCTTGGGAAAACGCGTCAATGAGGGATAGGTATCCATACCCTTATAAGGCAAACTTCGTTCTCCTCTCCAATCGATATGAGATCTCACACTCTCCACCCCCTTAGGGCACAGTCTAACTGGCACAACAGTTTGGGTTTCGACTCTGATATCATTGTAATAGTCCTAGATCACCCACTCATAGATATTATTTACTTTGGGCCTTGGCCTAGCCAAGCCCTTACAGTTTTGCTTTTCCTAAGAACTTCCCAAGAGTTCACCCATCTTGGTACTACTCTTGCCCTGGCACATTTAACTTCAGAGCTCTGATGGGATCCGGTGCATTAGGGCATAGAAAACATGTCTATAAGAGAGAGGTATCCGTACTCTTATAAGACGTACTTCGTTCCCCTCTCTAACAGATATGAGATTTCATCATCTACCCTCTTAGGGCCCAGTGTCCTATGTTGGCACATTGGGTCAGGAACTGGCCTAATACCAATTTAATTGTCACAACTCAGTACCATATTAGGCCCATGACAATCGCCGCATAACCGGACTAAGGATACTCACCGTATCCTTAATCCGACTATGCAAGGCTAATTGATTTTCTTTAAAAAAATTTGGGCAGCAAAATGGTTGTGTTTTAAAAATCCAAAAACCTTCAAACATTTTTTTAAACACACTTCTATACTCACATCCAAGCACAACTTCAGGACTTTAAAATCCACTCAAGGCAATCTCAACAACAATATCAAAAGATTTATTCATAAAGTTATTTATAAAACACAAGGCAATCAAAAGTTATCTTACAAAATCATAAAGCATACCTACATAAACACAGTTCATGAGCCACTAGATAACAAAAGTACAAAATAAGAAACTACTCAGGTGTGGTAATACCCCAAAAATGTCAAAAGACCACGTGATCCACTCAAAGCTTCAAACTCACTAAATTAACCTGCATGCTTGGAAAGCGAAGGGGGTGCGTACACTAGGTACTCAGTGAGCAAGAAAAACATATAACATAAATAGAATCTGATTCATACTAAGACGATGTAGATAACCTATGAAGTGAATATATATCATATAGAAACACATAGGCCTAGCTCGTGGCTCAACATATATTAGTTCGGTACCACATAGGCCCAGCCTATTAATCACCTATCCGATGAATATAGGTTCCAATTCTAGTATACAAATGCATAAAAGCATCAGATGTATAAATCAAATCTCATCAGAAAATAAATATTAGAATAAGCCAAAACAATCATGTGTGTCGTCATTAGTTGGCCAAAATACTGTGCACACCCACCGATTTTCGGTGTTGGCTCGACTTTCATCTATGGTGACTCCAGACTATAGTCGACAAGAGCATCATGAACCTAGGTGATGACCTCGTCAGTGTCTAGACCTTAGGTGTGGAATCACCCGCGAGTCCTGTAAAAAGGTGTCGATACGGCAACTTGAATTTTATGTACTAGCATCAAGGGTACAGGAGTCGCTTAATCAGTTGTGCCTAGCACACAATTGGCCAATCGTCTCCTCACCAATCACCAAAATCATATACAAAAATTAAGTACAAAAATCAAGTAAAACACCATATTTTTATTTATCGGTCCAACCGATAAAATGAAACCGTACCATGGCTTTAAGCCAAAGAGAACAAATACATGAGTTGGTTATGTTTATGTAAATTCTAAAACATTATTTTTTGCAATAAAAGTTATCTTTTGCAATCCAAGTGCAAAGTTATTCAAAAATGTAATTTTATAAAATAAAGCAATACTCTTTGCACTTTAAACTCAGGTTTGTTAAAAACAATAAAATTTCTCAAAATATGTAATAAAAATATCAGTTTCAAAAGCCAAGTTGAAATATTATTTCATACAATAAAAGTTATCTTTTGTATTTCAAATGCATAGTTGTTCAAAACAATGACGTTGATTAAATACCTAAACATATTAGCATACATTTGAAATTCAATTCTACCATATGTTGCCTTGGTTCAAATTCACATATCAGTTATCATACTTATCTTAGGATGTTCTAATCCTATTTGAGAAATACGGTTTTCTTAACTCACATCAAAAGAAGATATACACTCTCTTAGCTTCAACAATCCTGGGTACAGGCTCCTTGATTCACAACTCCCAAGCCTTTATACATAAAAAGGATATGCAATGAAATTACTTCCTAAACATAAATTTCCTATTTATACACCCTCACGCAGGTGTATAAAATACAATATCACTCGCTATAAGCTATAAAATTTGAACATTAAAATTCTCACAAGGTTACTTCCTTAATATTCACATTAGCTTTTCTTTTGCATTTTTTAAGGCCTTTAATGCCTTTAATCTCATACTTACTCATTTTCAAAACATAATTAAGCACATATTTATCCAAGCAAATTAGTCCTTTACTTGTCAATCTAAACAACAATTCAAGTTCGATCTAAGTAAACATAAAAGTGTTTTCCAATGCATACCATTATAAAGCCTTAAATCCTAAGCCAAGTTCATTTAGGCATTTTATTAAACACCTAATGTGTATGATTTTTCAAGTCACATTTCCAAAACTCCAAGACTTTATCATAATAATTCATGCTCCTATCATGTCATATAGTAACACTTCCAATCGATGACTCATTCCACCACTCCATTCAAACTAATGTCCTTCATTTAAGCTATATTTTAGCAATTGTACAACTCATTACATTAATCCACCTCTTCTCCATCATTTCGACCTAAACATAACCAACACACATCTTCTTCATTCTTCATCATTAATTCATATCATACATGTATAATTAACATCATAGGATTCATTTAGACCATCAATTTCAAAAGATATTCAAAAATTCACAAACTTACACCTAAAAGGGACAATTTTAGTTTTGACTTAAAGAACCCTCTCTATGACACATTTCATTCGTCTAAACCATGTTTCATGCATATTCAAGCATGGAGAACAACACATCTGAACCCCAAACTCAAAATCATAATGTAGAGAGAGATGAGACAAAATTTACCTAAACCTTTCTTTAATGATATCTTCAAATCGTTTGAGATTTTCTCAAATCTAATGATAGATTTGAGTTCCTTGACCCAATTTAGCTTAGAACACCTTGGTTGAGGTTGAAAAACTAAAAAGAAGGGTGAATTTTGATGATGGCCAAAACTTCCTCTTCTTCCTCTCTTTTCTCCTTTCTTTTAATTAAAACAAAATGTCTTAAGTCCTTAGAAATGTGATGCACGGCCATAAGTGAAAGAAGGGTCTAGAATATTGACTCTTCTTTGACCTAATGGGGTGAAGTTATCATTTTGCCCTTAGCTTATGTGAAATTACCATTTTACCCTCCGAACTTTCCTAAATTTGCAATTAAACCCAAAGTTTAAGAATCTCCAAAACTTTTATTTTTACTTTGGTCCTTGGACTCTTGGAAATAATAACTAAGCCCTTTAACTTTATAAAATTACATATTGGTCCTCCAGAAATTGAAAAATTACAATTAAGTCCTTTAACTTTTGACAATTTGCAAATAAGCCCTTATGTACATCAACTTTTCCAATTAAACTTTCTAAGTGTCCAATAAGTCTATAAATTATGTCTAATCATGTCTAAGGCATTAGAACACATTTAATTTAACCACCATGGTCATATTCATCGAATGGACTCGGTTTTTCACACTTAAAAGCTTATTTGTCGAAAATTTCCAAGATTTCACATACCGATGAACTCTAAGCTCATGTAAGGGCATATAACATTATAAATCGTTGGCATATGTACCAAAAGGATTCAAATTCATCTTTGAACTCATATACAACCATGTATATATCAATATATAGTAGTATCTCCAAATACAGAACAATCACTAAAGAGCTCAGAAGGTCTGGCGTTAAAGGCAATATGATACTTGATTAATAATGGTAATAGGAATATAATAAATTAATTGATTTTTTAAATTATACTTTATTTATAAATTAATTATCAGTCATTAATTATTAATCTTATTTAGTTATAATTAGTAATGATTAATGCATTATTAATTAGTTGATGTATAAACAGTGATTGCGAGAACGACGATTATTGCGATTGCGAGAACGGCGATTGCGAGAGGCCAGACGATGATCCATGGCCGGCATCTTGCCGGCGCCTCCACCGGAAGGAGCGCGCTCTTTCGCACAGGCGCTTACAGGCGTAAAGCCCTCACCCAGGTTGCTCCTTCAGCCGCAGCGATCTGCGGTCCACATAGCGTCTCGACCTAAGATGTATAAGGGGGAACCAACTTTCTTCCTCACCAAGGAGGAAGAGGCACAGCTCGCTGCTCCCTTTCATTTGGCGCTGGTTGGAAAATTTTCCATGGGTCGGCCAAAGATGGATTTCCTGCGATCCTCTTTCGACCGAATCGGTTTTAAAGGAAACTTTACTCTGGGCATGATTGATTTCCGCCACATTCTAATCTGCTTTGATCTTGAGGAAGACTACCAACGATGCTGGTTGCGAGCCATCTGGACGTTCGATAATCATCTGATGCGCGTGTTTAAGTGGTCGCCGGACTTCCACCCTGACCATGAATCCCCTATTGTCCTGATCTGGGTCTCTTTCGAGGGTTTACCAATACACTACTTCCATGAAAATTACCTTCACTGGTTGGCAACTATGATCGGAGTACCACTGAAAATTGATGTCCCAACCCTCAATCTCTCTCGGCCATCGATTGCTCGGGTCTGTATTGAAGTTGATTTGTTGAAGGAACTGCCGACTCGATTGCGCCTGGGTACGGAAGAGCATGCCTACTTCCAATCTGTGCTCTATGAAAACCTGCCTTCGTTCTGTCGTTACTGTAGGAAGGTAGGTCATACAGAAACTGCCTGCCGTCACAAACCGCGCAGTCCTCCTCCCCCTGTTGTAGCCATGGAATCCAACCTTCCTCCCGTTCAGATTTGGAAGGCTAAGGAGCCCGCGACTTCTCGCCTGCCTATCCAAGATACAGATCCTTCCATACTCGCCCCCTCTATTCCTCCTTCTACTTCGGCTCTTGATTCTGCGATGTCTGAGGACCCTTCGCGCAAGCCACACACTCCCGGCCTGACTGATGATGTTGCTCCCATCCTAATTTCGCCCTGCACTCAAGTTACCACTCAATGTGCCATTTTATCTGAGATTAATGAGGCCCCTGGCCATTCTGTTCCTTCTATACCATCTGTCCCCAACTCTAATGCAACCATTGAAATCATTGATGATGGAGTGGATAATACTGCTCCCGCCTTTGTATCATCTTCTGCATTACCTGCCCCTGATTTTGTGCCTTCTGGAATATGTCCTGCTCATTCTGATGCTATTATTGTTCAGCCTAATGCTACTACTAATCCCCCACTTGCTTCGAAGGTTATACATGGAGACTTTGTTATTGTGGCTTCCCCTACTACAGACTTAACAGCACCACTTCCGAACTTTTCTGTTAATGTTGCAACTCATCCGGTCATTCCTGAGTGTCCTCAGACCACTCAATTTCAGGATGATTTTAGGCTTGGTACAGCTTCTGGTCAACAGATTGTGGACATTTCACGAATGGTTCAGTCTGAAGGCGAAACCACCCTCCCAAAACGAGGTCGTCCTGTGGGTTCAAAAAACAAGAAAGTCACTTTTGTTGCTGAATCTCTTCGCCGATCGGCGAGAGCTCCTAAGGCTACTTCCTCTGCTCCTCCCCATGATCAGTAGCCTCATTTGGAATATCCGTGGGGTGGGTAACACGGCCTCCCAACGTCGTCTTAAGTCACTGACTGACATGCACAAATTATCTGCGATTTTTGTGATTGAACCTATGGTGCAACCTACTTTTTTGGATGGACTACTGAGGAAATTACATTTTACAACTGGATTTGTTTCAGACACCAATAAAATCTGTGCTCTCTTTTCCAATGCTTTTTCAGCTACGGTCCTTAGTGGTACCGAACAGGTTATGCACTTGCAATTAACCCACGCTCATGTGCATACAGATTTTTATATTTCTGTCGTCTATGCGAGGTCGACAAGACGGGACCGCCTTGCTTTGTGGTCTGAGTTACGTGCATTTCGTGCTACTTACGCTACTGTCCCGTGGTTATTGGGGGGAGATTTTAATGTCATTCGCAGTCTTGATGAGTATAGCGGTCTTAGTTCTCCTGAGCTTGCCTCTATGGATGACTTTAATTCCTTCATAGCTTCTTGCAGCCTGTTGGAACTCCCTACGCAGGGTGCTGAATTTACTTGGGTCGGCACTAGATCAAATGGTCGTGTTATGAAAAAGTTGGATCGGACACTGGTCACTACAGAGTGGGCAGATCTATTTTCGATTTCCTCCATTCACAACTTAAATCGAACGGGGTCAGATCATAGCCCACTGTTATGCCAATTTCACACGGAACAAATTTCACGCCCACGTCTCTTTCGTTTCCAACGGATGTGGCTACGTCGTGATGATTTTCTTACTTTGGTACAATTGAATTGGGCTCAGCCCATTGACTGTCAGGGTATGTTACGGTTTTCCCTCAAGCTTCGTCGCCTCAAATCCTGTTTACGGCTCTGGAACAAGGAAAAGTTTGGGGATGTCTTCCTTAATCTGAAACTGGCGGAGTCAGCTGTGATGCAGCTGGAACGGGAGTTTGAAGACTC
>JANIHY010000209.1:20469591-20480298 GCA_027479065.1 Erythroxylum brevipes
TCTAGGTTTTTGATTATCACTTATCTCAGATCCATTAAGTTAAAAATGAAACTTCAATTTGCCAACACCCACAATTTCAAGAAGCAAGTCCAACTAGATTCTCAAGGCAACAAAACATAATAAACCAAGATTTTCCATTTGTAAATTAGAGACCTAAAATCTAACAAAAGCATCTTCAATGGATGCCCAATATGTTACGTAACAAGAAAACACCAACATTCCCTTATCCATATTGTATTTTCTTTTTTCTGACAGATTCATCTTCAACTGATTGTCAATGTCAAGACCACTTAAAAACATGAACAAATTTAGTAACTCAAAACATAAAAAATCTTCGACGATCAACCATTGAACAACATAGATGAAGTTGAAGAATATTGATGAAGCAATCTGAAAGAAAGCCATGATTGAGAGAGAGAGATAAATGGTTTTGGTTTAATCAAAATAATAGGGGAAAGGACAAGTCCATTTGAAACTCTGACATGAATTCCAACTCATAAATTTTGTGAGTTGGCATTCCAAATAAGCCCTTCTGATAACAGAAAGGACCCAATTGAAAAAAATTTCAAAAATTAAGATTCAAATGACAAAAAAATAAAACCAACTTGACAAAAATATAAAAGTAGGAAGACCAAAAATTTCATTATCCGTAACAAATAATATCCATGGATTTGCACCTGATTTATAAAGATCAGAATTGTCTGAGACAATGATAAAGAATGGCTCAATTTGCGAAGTGCTTGGCTCATCAATCTAGCTTGCATTGCCATGTGAGCATCACCCATCTCACCATCAAGTTCACTTTTAGGAACAAGCGCAGCAACCTGTAATTAAGCAGAGTAAAAAAGAAAATTGAACTCATATTATTAAAATTTTGTATACAGTGCAAATTTAAAGCTCCTGTCTCAAAGTGAGGATGAAGAGAGAAGAAGAAATCCATTCCTCCAAACAAGAAACAGGACCATTATCGAAGGAATATGAAATCACAGCTGAATTTAACAGGTAAAATCATAAAGTGAAAGAGCACCTTACTTACACTATCAACAACAACTACATCAACAGAACCACTCCGGATTAAAGTGTCCACAAGACTGAGAGCTTGTTCACCACAATCAGGTTGTGAAAGCAGCAAATTCTGAGTGTTTACTCCAATAGCCTGGGCAAGTGATGAGTCAAGAGCATGCTCAGCATCAACAAAAACACAGTAACCTGCAGAAAAAGAAGTGAAAATCAGCAGATAGAATTTTCAGGATAGTATTATGCCCAGAGGAGGATGCAGATTAAGCATATAGGTGTTTATGACACTGACATATTTCATTGCAGCTTTAACTTTTCTTGTTAACTAATAGTTTAGTGGCAGGAAACACATAATAGACAATAAGAATGGTTAATCTAATATAAAATACACACAGCAGAAAGGAGAGATTATAGGGCTCAATAAAGCAACCTCCTAGTTTCTGTGCTTCAGCAATCACATGCAATGCAAGAGTAGTTTTTCCAGAAGCCTCTGGACCAAAAATCTCCACAACACGCCCCTGTGGAAAGTGAAACACATATCTCATGAGCATCCAATAGCATTTAAAGCGAGACATCTATTCCTAGTCACTTGGGAAGCATAGAGCTAGGAATATTAAAGATTCATTCAAGTCAAAGTATGATAGAAGTACAAAATATGATTCCTCTAGACCTGAGAACACAAAAATCCAAGTCTATAGTAACAAAAGAGAATGCAAAAAGCAATAGGAAGGGAACAGCAAACTGATAAAAGAAACAATGGTGATGTTACATATAAATATTGTTCATATTTTGTACTATACTTGGATAATCAAGTACAAAGCTTGCCTTGTGCAAAGAAACAAGAAACAACTTCAACAAAAGAGAAAAAAAGTAAACTATTTATCTTACTTTGGGAAGCCCACCAGTCCCAAGTGCTAAATCAAGTGCAAAAGAACCTGTGGAGACCACTGGAACATCTCTAGGAGAAACTGACCGGCCATACCACATAATAGATCCCTTCCCATATTGGCTAGTAATCTGATCCAGGGCTTGTTGTAAAGCAACCTCCTTTGCGGACATACCATCTTCAGAAGAGTCGCTGCCATTTGACTTGGATTTTCTTTTACCTTACAAAAAATAGGAAATTGAGATTATCCAAAAAATCAAGGTTACTTCAATTACGAATTAATAAAGAAAAAAAAGAAAAGGCCGACTAATTGGGGAGACAATGTGCAACACCAAGGAAATAGAACAATGTGCAATACCAAGGAAATAGAACAATCCATAAATGTGGTATAAAATTTCAGAACTAATATAACCACTGATTCCTTGTAGTTCAAAAGTTCCATTAAAAAAAAAAGGTTAGACATCCGTTGTTTGTTTAGGAGCGACTAAAACACAATAAAAGAAGACACATCTGCTGTTTCTCAGGACTAACCATTTCAACCCTGGAAAGGAACATCAGCACGTACACAATAACCAGGCCGTAATGAAGTCAAAGTTAATATTTACAGAATGAGTAACAAGTTTAGACCCTTTTAAAGAAGCTAAGTGTTCAAGTGAAACAACTTCAATAAACCTTGAAGCACCTTTAGTAGAAAAGTTACAAATGTGAAAAGACGTCCCGGTGATCTCTCTCCTTAAGCCCTGCAAAACCACATAAGCAAATGAGTAATATCCAACACCACAAAAGACGCAAAAGATAGAAACTTTTCCTATTTCCCGCACAAAATCGCGTATAAGAGGTACTAAACAGTATCGCTAGTCTGAGGGGTAAGCAAAGAATTCCGTTCCCACGAGTCTAAACCATTCAGCTAAAAGAGATTACAAGAATTTCTTCAGCACGCAAAAGTAGGAACAAGAAAGAAACTGAAGACACAAAAAGAAAATGCAAAGGGCTACCTCGGGCGAGAAAAGAGCGCGTTTCAGAGAAGAAACATTTCGAAGAAGCCTCGCCATTAGCAAAGCTCCTGTTTGAGTAGAAATGGGGAAAGGGAAACGAAATTGTTTTAAGGGTTAAAAGTCCATATATAAACTGCTCAATGCACACCAACGAGAACCCACAACTGAGAGATAGAAACAGCGAGCGAGCGAGCGAGTGTCTCGATGCTGCTGCATCTTATTTAGGGGCTTTAGGGTTTTAGTTTCCCTCCTATTTGAGACGGAGAATTAGAATGGGGGCAAGTCAGACTATGGCATTTAAACATTACGAGAACAACAGTAAACAAATGACAAATGTTTTAATGGTCAAAACAAAAGTTACGGTAAGTTAAAGACTCTTGTGTCATCTCCACGACTACTACGAGGATGTCTGCCTGGCTTTGGCAGTGGCTCCAGATTTCATAATGGCAGAGCGATCAAAAACTTTTATATTGTTTTTGTTAGGATTGATTTACCCATCTTTTCGTCTAAACACTAATTAAGCCCAAAACAAGCCCTGTAGCTGCACGCACGTACATGTATTCCTGAGAGAGAATTCTTTTGCTTCCTTGTTTTCCGATGAAAGTATATCCCCAAAACATGAACCAGAAAATGACAGCAAAACTAGGACTGCTGAAGCATTCATTCTAAAGAGAGTTCACCAAACATTCATTGAACGATTCCAAACATTACATGAACAAATAAAATCTCAAACTATAGCACCAAAGGTGAAAAGGGGAAATTTTGAAATTTCAATATCGACAGGCCGTAATATGGCACAAGGGGGGTAAAGGAAAAGAATAAATAACCACCCTGACTTCAAAGCCTTCTAACTCTTCTCAGCTAAACAACATTCCATCAACCAACAATCTTAGCATCACTGTTGCTTGCATTCTGGAGGCCGCTCACTCTGCTGACCATCGACAGCTTGACTTCTACCGCTTCTCTAGAGTGCACAACCAACAAAATTAAGATTTAATTTTATTGAATAGAAAACGAAAGAATTAGCAAAAAGCAGCTATATCAAAAACTTGGAAATGAAAAGGACCAATTAATGGAGCTAGAGAAAATAGTACCTTGTTTCCAGCAGATGTCTGCATCAAGATTTCAACAAGATTAAGAAAAAAAAATTATCAGCAAAGAGAGAGACATAGAGAGAGGATGGGATGAATAATTTCAATTTTAAGATGCTATACCTTCTTTTTTGGTTTGTCTTCGTCTTCCTCGTCATCATCTTCATCCTCATCCTCTTCCTCTTCCTCATCATCTTCATCAATGTCTTCATCCTCATCTTCATCATCGTCCAACCCAAGCTCATCCCCTGGAATGGCCTCACCAGTGTACCATGATACGGCATGAGGGATAATCTTGTCTCGGATAGTTGACCTAAACCAAAATTTCACAAAAACACTAAGTCCGTGAAAGTAGAAACAACACCTAAAAATTTAAACAACTTAGACAAGAAGAAGATACAAAGAAAGACATTTTTTACTCCAAGATCACATAGTATTGGTATGGCCAAAAGTATCAGTATGATAATTGCTGATTAGAATTGGTACATGCTAATGTTTTATTTAAACAATTACTCACCCAATGTCATAATCCTGCTCCATTTGATTCTGAAGCTCCTCAGCCTGTACACAGAATAAATCAGGTACATGAATGAAAGATAATTAGAACAATGAACCAATAAATTCTAGTCGATATTTTTCTTAAAGTTTGACAGTGTTGATCATACAGTATCTTCATCAATATCTTCATCATCATCTGGGACTTCAGGGGGGCTAAAGAAGTTGAAAAAGCTCTCACACTCCTCAATTTTAGTCATGGGCTTTGCATTTTTGGATCCTTTCTTTGGCTTCTTCTTGAGGATCTTCTGAGTTAGGCATTTCCCTGGATGCCATTCAATTTCCGTCCTTCAATGGACCAGAGACAAATATTTCAGCAACAACAAAAATGTTGATAACAGCATAGAATGGATTAACAAAGTCAGTACAGAAGTTACCCTATTGCTTTCTCAAGAATAGGTTCATCTTCATCGATCATGTGATAAGTCTTAGTCAAGACAGTGTTTGTGAAGAAAGGATTTGTCTCAAAGAAAAACTCCAGCTTGAAACCCTTTGGCGCCTCTATCCTACACCACTTAATATCTTTAAGGTGCTTGAGAGCTGCTTCATCACGCTCTGTAATCTGATACACAAATAAACCAGGGAAAAATAGCAAACTCAAGAACCAGTAAGCAATCAATTGACTAAAATCAAATAAAACAAAACATCAGAGTCATAATTACCCAACCTCCTCAGCTAACACTTCATTGTTCTTCATTGCAGTGAGCCAAAAATCAGGAACTCCTTTCTCTGTATTTAATATATTAAGATATCAGCCTCACAAAATGTCACGAGAAAGGGACTAATTTTTAGTATCCTCCCAAGGTTACCTTCATCATCTTTCTTGCCCTCCTGGTCCATTTCTGATTCAACTTTTACTCCATCAGGTTCGATGACACCATTCACAATCTCGTAGCGCTGCAAACATTATCGTTCAAATTTTCATTCTGGACAAGGCAACAGGAAAAATGACGAATCCAAAAGCATACAGACAAATAAATACCTTGGTATACAATGGTTGGTATAACTTTTGATACTTAGCCTCAAGTACTGCCCTTTCTTCAAAGAACTTTGCCTCTAATTCATCATGTTGGCTCTGGAAATTAAGAAAGTATATACAGCTCAGTATCCAACCAAGAATAAGTAGGGACATGAACAAGTTACAACAAGTAACTTATCATTTTTTAATAGAATTCAACATGGCAGCTACTAATACGATATTCAAAATGTTCCATATAAGAATGGACATACCTGGATCTCTCTGAGATCTTCAACACGTTTCCTCACTTGAGGTGACAGATTCTCGAGCACATCAGGATGCTGTCCGGCCAGATCTTGCAACTTATTCTGCAAAACAAGAGTAGTAACACCACAACATTGATCGTGCTTATTAACATTTAACTAATAACCAATATAACCATGTCACTAAAACTACAATTCAATACAGCATAACACAGTTGACTTCTTTCTTACTATACATCCACTAAAAAATAGAAGCGAAGCAAAGAAAAACACCCACTAAAAAAACACGAATTTTATACAAGAACATTCCCTTTGGAACCAAACATGCAAACATGCCCATTAAATTCATTTTACGTCGTTTCCCCCAGACACCAAGAAAAAGAATTGAACACACAAGTTACTGACCTTGAGGGCACTCACAAGGCCAGCTCGATCCCCCTCATTGAGAGCTGCCAAATAGACAATAAGAAACAAAAAGAATTTAAAATCACACCCAAACCCGAGAAGAATAAAACAGAGAAGGGGGGTTTAGGGTTTAGAAGTGAAAACCGGAGGCGAGATCAGCCATAGTGAGGTTATTGTCTTCACTGCTCATGTTAAAATTGGCTTCTCAAATGAGTAAAGAAACAGAGAGACTGGAGAAATGCAAAACCCTAGATTGGGGTTTGAAAAACGATGAAGTGGCAAGGCAACAAAAACAGTCTCAAACAAACGTTGCCTCTTTCCTTAAATCCTCCACGAAGCCTGCCACTTAAGACCGTCCCTCATTTTATAATGGTTTTTGCAAGTTTTGGGTTAACAATAGTTATTATGTTATTCATAACAAGACATCGTCACAGCTCACATCCCATTCATCTTCATTTTCTTTTTCTGCCCAGATAAATTATTTTTTGATTAAGATTTCATCCATATTTGCTTGTTTTATCCTTCAATCGCAACAATAAATACAATTTAACAATGTTTAGTTCGATATTGAAATATGGAGAGATTAAACGGTAACTTATCTAGTAAAATGATAGGAACGAGTGCTACCATCAAATTGATGAATCATGTTAATAATTAATCTAAATCACGATAATTGAGATAAATCTAAGACTGTCCATATTTAATTACAAAAAAAAATTATAAAATATTAAATTAAATAAAGTCCAATAAATAATAATGAGAAACGTAAATTGAACATCTATTCAATGAATTTGCATTTCCTTTAATCTGCGAAACCATAAAGCAAAACGCAGAGAGACATAGGAATAGGATCAAATCTACTACACTTGGCTAGAGGCAGGATCAACTCTACTACATTGCCTAGAGGCAGGCAAATAAAAGCAACTTCATTTCCAACAGCAGGCTAACTTCATTATTACCGCAACCCTCCCTTACCTTTTAATCAAAAGTAAGTTCGCAAGCATCTTTAGGTTGGCTGAAAACATTAATCAAGAAATTGCTGTGCCTCTTCTGCAATTGATAGCAATGTCCGCTGCTTCATAGACCCACGCAAAAATGGCGAACGAGACCAAACGCTTGATGAGAACATATAAATTGCCCCCAGCACAAAAAGGATTCCTCGAACATTAAACTAACAGGAACGTGACAAAACAATAGCAAAACTAGGACTACTGAAGCAAACATTTAGAAGAGATCACGAAACATTCACTGTAGGGATCCAAACATTACATTATCAAAATCATATCTTTTAACTATAAGACAGCACATTCTCTTCTGACCAAAGGGTAAGGGGGGAACATAAAAATTTTCATATCGATAGTCCACAATAAGGCACCGGGGGAGGGGTAAAAATTGTAAAAAAGAGCGCCACCCTGACTTCAAAGCCCTCTCAATTCTCCTCGGATAAATAACATTTCATCAACCATTTGACAAAAAAATACTTGTGTATCAATCTTAGCATCATTGTTGCTTGCATTCTGGGGGTCGCTCACCCTGCTGACCATCACCTGCTTGTGCTCTGCTGCTTTTCTAAAGTATAAACAACACCGCATGATTGAGGTCCAATTTTATTTACAACGAAACAAAAGAATATGGATGAAGTGGCTGCACAAAAAACTTAGAAGGGTGAAAGAGCAAACAATGCAGCTAGAGAATATAGTACCTTGTTTCCAGCAGACGCCTGCAATAATATTTGAAACAAATTAAGAAGCAATAATTGGCAAAGAGAAAGATAAAGGGAAGGGAAATGTCAAGACAGTATACCTTCTTCGGCTTGTCATCATCCTCATCCTCATCCTCTTCATCCTCATCCTCTTCCTCTTCATCCTCATCATCCTCGTCAATGTCATCATCCTCATCTTCATCATCTAAACCAAGCTCATCCCCAGGAATAGCCTCCCCAGTGTACCATGATACAGCATGAGGGATAATCTTGTCTCGGATAGTTGACCTAAACCAAGATTTCAAAAACAAAAAAGATGCATGAGAAGATAAATAAAACCAAAGAATTTGACCATGTTAACCTAGAGAAGGGGAAAAGTTAATGACTCACTAAGGACTTAGTTTAGTCTAAAATCACATTACACTGCTGTTGCTCAACCAAAGTGTCAGTTTGATATATTAGAATAGAAACGTGCTAATGGTTTAAATAAACAATAACTCACCCAATGTCATAATCCTGCTCCATTTGATTTTGAAGCTCCTCAGCCTGTACATAGAATAAAAAGTTAAATCAAGTGCATGGATGAAAATATTATTAGAACAGTCAATCAGTAAATTATCATCAATATTTTTCTGAAGTTTGGCATACAGTGTCTTCATCAATATCTTCATCATCCTCAGGAACTTCAGGCGGGCTAAAGAAGTTGAAAAAGCTCTCACATTCCTCGATTTTAGTCATGGGCTTTGCATTTTTGGATCCTTTCTTTGGCTTCTTTTTGAGGAGCTTCTGAGTTAAGCATTTCCCTGGATGCCATTCAATTTCCGTCCTATAATGGACCAGAGACAACGATGTTTCAGCTGCACAAGAAAGTCGAGCAACGGCATGTAACGTATTAACAGAGTCGCAGGAGAAGTTACCCTATTGCTTTCTCAAGAATAGGTTCATCTTCATCAATCATGTGATAAGTCTTTGTCAAAACAGTGTTCGTGAAGAAAGGATTGGTCTCAAAAAAAAACTCCAGCTTGAAACCCTTGGGCTCCTCTATCCTACACCACTTAATATCTTTAAGGTGCTTGAGAGCTGCTTCATCACGCTCTGTAATCTGATACAAATAAACCAGGATAAAAATGGAGAAGTCCAGAATCAGCAATCAGGCGTAGAGTATCCAGATAAGCAAAACATCAAAACCATAATCAACCAACCTCGTCAGCTAATACTTCATTGTTCTTCATTGCAGTGAGCCAAAAATTAGGAACACCTTTCTCTGTATTTAATGAATCAAGATATAAACCACACAAAACATCAGGGGCAAAGCAACAACTTCTTGTAGTTTTCAAAGGTTACCTTCATCGTCTTTCTTGCCCTCTTGGTCCATTTCTGTTTCATCTTTAGCTCCATCATCTTCAACAACACCATTGACAATCTCATATCTCTGCACATATGACCATTTAAAATTTTCATTCCAGACATGAAAACAGAAAAAGGAACATATCCACATGCATACAAGCAGACACACTAATACCTTGGTATATAATGGTTGGTACAACTTTTGATACTTAGCTTCAAGTGCCGCCCTTTCTTCAAAAAACTTTGCCTCTAATTCATCATGTTTGCTCTGTAAATTAATAAGTATGTACAACTCAATATCCAACCAAGAGTACGTAGAGACATGAACAAACTAATAAATTGTTCTATATAACTCAACAAAGAAGACTATTCAAAACGAAATTCAACATATTGTCTATGGAAAAGAACATGCCTGGATCTCTCTGAGAAACTCAACACGTTTCCTAACTTCGGGTGACAGATTCTCAAGCACATCAGGATGTTGTCCAGCCAGATTTTGCAATTTATTCTGCCCAAAGTAGCAACATCCCAAAATCAATCATAATTATCAAGCTTTAATTATCAAACCAGTACACAGTGTGACTGCAAAAACTAATTCAATACAGCACAATAAAGTTCGCTTCCTTCTTACCCTCCATTAGCTAAAAGGTAGAGGCAATGCAAAGTAAAACAACCCCCAAAACAAACACGAATTCAAAACAAAACACTCATTTTGGCCACCAAACGTGTACATGTTCCACTAAATTTTCCCAGATACCAAGCAAAAGAACAGAACAGGCAAGTCACTGACCTTGAGGGCGTTAACAAGCCCAGCTCGATCCCCCTCGTTGAGAGCTGCCAAATACACAGAAAATACAGAAAAAGAAGTTGAAATCATACCCTGAAAATGGGCAAAAACCAAGAACAAAAAAAATGGATTAGGGTTTAGACTAGCAGGATTAAGGATTACCAGCGGTGAGACCAGCCATATTGAAGTTATTGTCTTCACTGCCCATACTGAAACTAGGTTCTCAGATGATCAAATAAAGAGACTTAAGTAAGAAAAAAAAAACCCTAGATTGGGGTTTGAAAGACGATGAATAGGCAACGAAAAAGGCGTGTGTAGCTGTAGAGAGAGTGGCGTCTAAAACGTGGCCTCTTCCTTAAATCCCCGAAAACCTATCACTTGAGATCCTCCTTTTATAGCGGTTTTTGGAGGCAGTGACAACTACAATTGTTTTTGCTTTTGCCTCGCGTGAGTACAGTAATTTCAAACGTTTGATGCATTTTTATATATGTACTTCTTCATGCAACGCATCTTAAGATCGGCAGTAGATTTATGCGTTTTACTAATTTGACCGAAAAGCTCTTGTATTTCAAAAATCTTACACCCATTACGAACTTTCTCATTATGGACATCTACTTTGTAGGAATGTTTGAAAATTAATATACTACAAACAAAATATTGATGTTTATATATTATTTAATATAAATATATTTATAAATTTA
>JANIHY010000209.1:20530046-20541756 GCA_027479065.1 Erythroxylum brevipes
ATTCACTTATTGAAGAATTTTCAGTTACCTTGTTCAACTTCAATAAAACAACCAGACCACAAGTGTGAAGCATGCTTTATGGAAAAATTACATCGTTTGCCTTTGGAGAGCACAGGACATATCACTGATACTCCACTAGCATTGATTCATGCCGATGTCTGGGGTCCCTCTCCTGTTCTTGGCTTTAATGGGGAGCAGTTTCTTCTTGTTTTGGTAGATGATTGCACCAAATTTTCCTGGTGCTATCCTTTAAAATTAAAAAGTGACGTTTCTCTTATTGTTCAATGTTTTCATTGTATGGTTGAACGTTAATTTGGTTATTAATTGAAGGCTTTTTAATCTAATTTGGGTGGAGAATTTCTTGCTTTGAAATCTTATTTCACTCAACATGGCATTCTACATTGCTATTCTTGTGCTTACACTCATGAGCAAAATGGTTCTACTGAACGTAAAATACGTCATGTGATCAATACCACTCTTACTTTACTAGCATCCTCCTGTGTTCCAAAACGTTTTTGGCCATACATTGCTGTTACGACCACGTACTTAATCAATCGAATGCCCAGTTGTTCATTGGCTCATACTAGTCCATTTCAAAAACTTTTTGGTGAAGCTCCTGATGACATGTTTCTCATGATTTTTGGTTGCGTTGCATCTCCTCTTTTGTGCGCTTATAATGATCATAAATTTGATTTTTGTACTCATCCTGATCAACGTCAATCCTCTTCCCCTGCTTGGTTGACTTTGGAGTACTCTCCCATGCGATCTTATCCATCCTCTCAGTCTTCTGGTGCTGTTTCAGTCTCTGATGAGGCTCCTGCTATCTCCTCTGCTTCTCGGCCATCCTCCTAGGCTCCTGATTCTTCTGTTGCTTCGATGCCTTTAGCTCCACCAGAGCTTATCCGTCGTCATTCCATGCAGTTACACGACTCTACTCTTCAGCGGCGTTTTCATCAGTATGCTCACACGGCTCTAGTTCAGCCACTTCCTGTTGAGCCCACTTGCTTTTCTTAGGCGATCAAACAATATGAGTGGCGCTATGCCATGACCAACGAGATAAATGCTCTCATCAAACATGGTATATGGACTCTTATTCCCAGGCCTATGAATGCCAATGTCGTTGGGAATAAATGGGTTTATTGTATCAAAACTAATCCGGATGGTAGTATTGAACAATATAAGGCGCGTCTTGTTGCCAAGGGTTATACTCAATAGGAGGGTGTGGATTATACTGCGACATTTAGTCCTCTGATTAAGCCAACTACGATTCGTACTGTTCTTGCTCTTGCGGTCTCTCATGATTGGCCTTTGAAGCAATGTGATATCAGTAATGCCTTTCTTCATGGTCATTTATCTGATACAGTTTATATGTCTCAACCTCATGGTTTTGTGGATGTTCGATATCCTGATCATGTTTGTCTTCTTCGCAAGTCTCTTTATGGCTTAAAACAGGCTCCACGTGCCTGGTTTCAGCGTCTCGGCAATTTTATTTGTTCTCTTGGTTTCATTGGTTCTCATACAGATCCCTCACTCTTTGATTTTAATCGTTCTGGTCAGCTTCTGTACTTACTTGTTTACGTTGATGACATTGTCATTATAGGCAATGATCTCTCTCTTATTCAGACCCTAATTCAACAATTATCCTCTGAATTTGGGTTTCGAGATCTTGGGGACTTTTTCTTACGTTGAAGTTCAGCGCTCTGATGATCGATTGATGTTGTCTTAGTGCAAGTATCTCACCAATTTTTTGCACAAGACCAAGATGTTTGATGCCAAGGTTGTCTCTACTCCTTTGGCTCCGAATCAACACTTTAGTGTGGGTGATAGTGTCTTAATGTCTGAACCAAATCTTTATAGGAGTACTATTGGTGTCTTGCAATATTGCATTTTCACCAGACCAGACCTTGCATTTTCAGTTAACAAATTGTGTCAGTTTATGGCATCTCCGACTGTCATCCAGTGGCAAGCTTGCAAGAGGGTGGTTCGCTATATCAAACATACATTGGATAGTTCAATGGTGATTACTAAGTTGCCTGTATGTACCTTGCAAGCCTTCTCCGATGTTGACTGGGCTGACAGTCCTGATGATCGCAAATCCACCGGGAGTTATGGCGTTTATTTGGTTAAGAATCTCATATCGTGGTCCGCTAAGAAGCAACCTACAGTCGCTAGGTCCTCCACTGAGTTTGCGTACAGGGCTGTTGTTGTTGTAACCACAAAACTTCTCTGGCTTCATTCGTTATTAAGTGAGTTGGGGATCCAATTTCATCAGCCTGTTACTATTTGGTGTGACAACCTGAGAGCTAGTTACTTTTCTCGCAATCCTATTTTTAAAGCTCATACCAAACACATTGAGGTGGATTTTCATTTCGTTCGTGAACAAGTCTCCTCTGGTTTCATCCAAGTTTTGTTTATTGCTAGTTGTGATCAATTAGCTGATATCTTTACGAAACCATTATCCAGGCAACATTTTGAGTTTCTTTGAGACAAGCTTCGGATTGTTTGTTTCAATTCTCTACTTAAGGGGGCGTGTAAGCAGAAGAGTCACGTCAGAAGCAATCTCAGTAGTGATAATGTATCAGTGCCATCTTCTCCAACTAACCGAATGAGATAAGATCAATTTAATTACTGTTTAGTTATAACATAATGATAAGCTTTTCAAATTTGAATATAGTGTAACACTTGTATATATTGACATATAAACATCATAAACAATTAAGCAGTCAACAACAAAACTATTCTTTCTGCTCATTTTCTTTTACAATTTGATGATCCTATGATTAATAATACATTTAAATTAAACTATAAAGATTTAATTCTCATTATCATAATCTTTATTATGATAACAAATGTATAAATTTAATCAATGACTTATCATATTAGAATAACAAATAATAAATATAATATGAAAATATAATCATTTAATATGTTATTAAATAAAGTTAATAATTATAAAACAAAAATGTTCAATCTATTACATAACGATTAGGTCATGGACATAATTCTAACATCTCCATTTGATGATCACTTTTGTGAAATCATAAAAATTAATCAAGGGTTCATTATTTCTCTCTTAAGATGAATAAGATGTAGTCTGTTGAGTACGTTTGTTAATCCTTTGCTCCTGTCTCTTTATAATAAATCCGAACCATATATCTAATAAAAACATATTACGAATTCAATTAGATCCATCCGTTGAGGTCCACACATAGGCCATCGGCTGCCACTCCGCAAAATTTGTGGTACGAGGCCTTAGGTCTTTTCAATGCCAAGGAAATACAATACAAGGAGTATTCGGTGCTCCCAGCAAGTGATCCGTTATGCAAAGTGATCGGTGATCCTGGGCCAATTTCCTCGTTTGAAAGCCCAAACAACAAATGGTCAAACACAAACCAGCGCAACACTCACTCCACAGCCTAACTTGCTGCCCTCACTCCATCGACATAGGTTCTTCTGTTATATTGACCACAACATATCTAAGGTGTATTTACCGCAACACTTAGCCGAACACGTGGAGCGCATGCACGTGCAGACCGAATGGCCGCCTGATCTCCACCGATGAAACCATGAACCGAGACATCCAAAGGCTGGGAATGACACGTCCACTAAAATTTTTCGATAGGAACAAACTCTTGCCAGTAGTTTACGCATAACCATATACAATCCAAACAGAACACTCCTAGCCCAAAATATAAAACGACACTACTCTTCGTTTTACTGGTTGGTTGCTACTCACTGGTCCGACCAAACCAAACCAACCCAACCCCACTGTAGTTGCTGTGTTTCGCTGAGATACCATCAAATCCAAGGGCTGCGGACGGTTCGATCACTCACAAAAGGAAGTGATGTGGGGCGCAGGTGTATGATTGCGGATACAGTGCACAGCAATGGTCAAAAAAATTTTGAATTCAAAAGAGAGAGGGGCAAAAAAGAAGTTTCTGAAAAGTTGAGGGACTGAGATGAGGTGGGGACAAGATGGAAGCTACAAATGGAAATAAAATGTCATAAAGCGGTGGACACGTGTCGCCCATTCTTTTCCATTTTCGTTTCGCTATAAATTTGTTATGTACCCACACCGTATCATACTCCTCGTTCTTTGTTTTCTCTCTCCAAGCAGCGTCAGTCTTAACAACGATTACTATGACACTTTCAGATTTTGCTGCCGTCGGCGACGACGGCGGGGGTACAACTGCTCCAAATCCAGGTAGAGAAGAGAGAGTAGTGGCAGCAAAAATGTCGGATACTGAGGTCCTAACTACTCCGGCTATTTGCGGTGGCGCGTCGTCACCTTCGTTGACTTCTGCGAAGCGGGAGAAAGTGGAGACTGAGGTGAAGAAAGTGGTGACGATCAAGGAAGAGGAGGAGGAGGACGGGGAAGACGAAGGCCTTTGCAAAATCATCGGCGACGGATCGCATTCTTCTTCGTCATCTGTGTCTGTGGTGTTGCCAAAACCCCTAGAGGGCTTACACGAGTCAGGTCCGCCACCATTTTTGAAGAAGACTTTCGAGATGGTGGACAATCCTGAGACTGACTCTATAGTGTCGTGGAGCAAGGGTCGTGATAGTTTTATTGTTTGGGACTCACATGAATTCTCCAAAAATATGCTTCCTAAGTTCTTTAAGCACAGCAATTTCTCCAGCTTCATTCGCCAGCTTAACACTTATGTACTCCATAATCAATCCGTATCATTAATTATTCATTTCTTGTTTGTTCAACCGTTTGTTCTAATGTAGCGATGACTTTGATTTTGCATATAAACATCACACCAGAGTCTTAATTGATATGTGGCATCGACATGGTTAATTGATTATGTTTTGCAATATGATTTCAGGGTTTTAGGAAGATTGATCCAGATAGATGGGAATTTGCAAATGAAGGTTTTCAAAGGGGGAAGAAAAATTTGCTCAAAAGCATCAAGAGACGGAGTAGGTATAATAAACATCAGAATGTAGCTACGAGGAGTGGTGATTCAACAAAAGTTGGTTTGGAAGCGGAATTTGAAAGTCTGAAGAATGATCAAAAAGTCCTGAAGATGGAAATCCTGAATCTCAGGCAGCAACAAGCGGACTCGAATAATCAACTGAGTGTCGTCCGCGAACGTATTCGAGCAGCTGAATGCAAGCAACTACAGATGTTAATTTTGTTTGCAAAAGTAACGAAAAATCCTGGCTTTATTCAACAACTAATACATAAGAGGAAGCAACAAGGATGGTTAGATGGAGATGAATTGTGCAAGAAGAGAAGACTGCTTCACACCCAATTCCCTCCAAGCCTGACTAGTTCTGCGCATACCGGCCAAACTGTGAATTGCAGAAACCAAGCTCAGGAGCAATTGGCTACAATGCAAACTGAACTTGCTGAGATATTACCAAAGACTAACGCAACCAACCCCGTGTCAAAACTCTGTCCCGCTCCCTTGAATGATGAGTTTTTCAGCCATATTCAGGACCCTGTGGCCAATTTGATGTGTGCAACAGACACTAAAGACGCGTCTGTTGTTTATGATATCATGTCAGAGAAGCTAATGGATGACAGTTCAGTGGGGGAGAATCCAGTTGAAGAGGACCTAGATGTGAATGACTCCAAGTTTTGCCTTGAATTAGAGGGTTTGATAGGGAGGCCGGGAACTTGGGGTACTGGCTACGTAACTGAGCTGGTGGAGCATGCAAGTTGTGTTGGGTGAATCCGGTGGTATTCTCTTGGCGTGAATTTCCGGATTCTTGATATAAAATCTCATACGGCTCGAAGGAATGAATGATTCAGGAGTCGATAGACATGGTGCAGCAATCTACTGTTAAGTTTGGGGAGCCAAAATTGAAATCATCAGTCCTTCAAATCGCAGACAGGATCCGCTGGTCCATCTGATTTGTTTATTCTCAGATTCTGAGCATCTGACTAGCCAAAATTCCCCATACAAGTTCATATTTGATCCTGCCGTTCAACTTTTGCTAGGATCAAGATGTATCTCAACAACTTTCTAAAATACTGCCAGTGTTGGCCTCTGGGGTTTTATTGGCGGTAATTTGTACATGTGTTTCTCCTCATCACGACATCTTCACAGTTTCCTCCTAAACCTTGAGTTATGATATTTACCGGGTTAGAGCCTTCAATTATTTTATTTACTATGACATCATTCTTATTTTCGGTAAATTATTGGGTTAAATGTAAGCATGACATATCAAATGTAAACGGACTTATATGTAATTCACAAGCTGAAAACCTGTGATTAATTATACTGATAAATTCTTCTCAAAAGCAAGGAAAAAAACACTTGTGGTGTCAAATCTTAATTTATTTGCAAAATTTTCTGTTTAATATTATTCTGTCTTATTCTATCTCCTAAAATTTCAATTATTTATTTTGTGGGATCCATGTGAGACCTATATAAAATTCACATAAATAAACGATTGAAATTTATAGAATACAATAAAACATCATAATATTAGACAAGAGATTTAAATTAATGCTAATATGGTCATTAAACATGTCTTAGGCGTCTTTTCTACTTATAGTCCATTTGATGGGCATTGTGAGATGGACAGGCATAATTGTGAGTGATGCCTGGCACTCATTTAAGACCACAGTACCCTAAACATCCGACAAAATGGATAAAGACAATCTTGACCAACTCGATTAAATTAAAATATGCCACGTTTCTGAGTCGGTTGGTAGTAGTTTCATATAATTAGCGGGGTCTTTGAATTGATGTACCTTCAAGATGCTACTAAAGTGCTCAAGAATGATAAGGTTTGCTTACCAAAAAAGCGTAAGGACAAAGTATAATCAGAAGTTAAGCTCTGTGGAGAGCCATCTTCGGCGTTCGCACTTTCTAAAGCACGTTTTGATTGATGGTTAGTTTGTCTCTATCTGTTTACCCAGAACAGTCCTTCTCAGCTTCTCTAGTTCTCTTTTAACTTCCACGTTTTGGATGACACTGTGAGGGGATAAAGATTATATTTGCATTTGAAGATGTGGGTTATCACTTTCAACCATTTTGACGCAAGAAAGTTAGGAAAATAGTTTCTTTTTTTTTTTGGGTCCATTTCTTGATGCGACAGAAAGAGAACAAGGATCGTTGAAATCTTTGATTTTTACAAAACTGCTCCTTCCTTCTGTATCACCACCTACTAGAGTCGATATCAAATATCAACAGATGTCTAAAGTTATGTCCTTTCCTCTTGTATAATCGTCGACGACATACTATTATTACATTACAAGGAAGAAAGAATAGGAAAAGATAGCTTATTTGTCAAAAAATTGCAAGGGTGGTAAAGCGGCTAACCAACCCTGCCAATGAGCTTGCCATTAGACCTGGCCTTTCCAGTTGATTTGGTTGATGATGAGGAGGATACGGCAGACCGACCAAACTCTTCTTTATCCTCATTGAAGGCCTTACTTAGCATATCCTGGAGTTCTGTGTATCTTTGTCTTTTAAGGAGTCGTTCTTCAGGAGTGTCATTTCCTAGGTATGCTAGCTCCGACAAGTCATCAGCGTCCATGATCCTGTTGAGTACTTCTGAGCAACGGGGGAAGAACCGCTTCCCAAGTTCAACTGTCAACATGTTCAAAGCCATTGTCAATAATCTGAGGTCAGCTTCATAAAGCAGCTATCTTCTTCCATGAGACGGATTTTTCTGAGCTTAACTTTTCATAACTAAGAACGTCTGATACTTGAATCTTTAACTTACCTGTTCTAGACAGTGCTCTCATCCTATTCAGATGCTCCTCTTGAATTCTGAAAGGCGCCTCATTCAAGTCAACAGTTTTTCTCCTGACACCAGCCAAATTCATGGGCCTTATGCCATCCAATGCAAACTCGGAAGTTCCATCTACGTGAGCAATATCCATCAAAACTTTTGCTTCCATGGGAAACAGGAGTTTTGCCAGCCCAACTGTTATAATCAGCACAAAAAGAAAAAAGTATACCATTAGTTGATACATCCAACTAACAAAGCCATCCAATAGACTTAACTGCCTTGGAAAATGGAAACTTTAAACACAGGGGTATTAAGACGGATTGATTGTTATGCGACTGTTAGAATAAGCTAGGATTTGTAGATTTAAGTTTTGCTAATATATGAAGGAAGGAAATGTGGAACAAGGTGTCAGTAGTTGGAAAACCAGTTTCCTCTAGAACAATTTCAAAGGGAAGAAATTAATAATGTATCTTCATATGGTAAGAACTGAAACAATCATCTCTATGTCTTCTGCACAAAACTATTAGAGTTCTTTGTCACATCATACTTCACCAACAAAGCAACAGTTTCACCGTCATGAAGTAATTATGATGGAAATGTATACAAGCTTATCAACTAACAAAAATGATGAACGTTTATTTCAGAGTTCTTGAGGCTATTAAGGTCCAAGTACCTCCTTAAGGTATTGTACACATTTATGATTGTAAACGGAGGGGGAAATAGTTACGTATAGAAAGGAAAGAAAGCTGCAAATGGTTACCTCTATTTTCAAGGTACAAAAGTTTCATTCGCACGTCATCACCAGCCACAGCAAGAGAAAGAGAAGCCTCCCCAAGCAATGGATCCCTTCGTTCTGCTTGCTCTAAAATCTCTATACACAAACGATCCTGATGTGAGGCTTTTCCTTCCTCTGTGGACTTGAAGTAATCTGTAGCCCGGGTAAGCCGTTTTGAGATCTGAAGGGCTTTTCTACCATCTGAAGTCAGATCTGATGGCCGAGCCCCTTTTGTCAAGAGAGATACAATAATCTTAGGGTCCTTCCGTGTTGCCGCAACATGCAGCACGGTGTAGCCCCTTGGATTTCTACAATTAACATCAGCAAGTCCAAGATCAAGAAGCTCTGTTGTAGTCTTTGCATCACAGTGTGCAACAGCATAATGGAGTGCAAGTGCATCTTCTAGATTAGTATGCCCCTCCTTCAACAGCCATCTAACTAATTCAACATCATCCGAGTCCAGAGCCCTGTGTATTCTCTTTACATGCTTATCAGAGAAACTGCTTTCAGGGTTCACCAAGCCAAGTTCTGAACGAGAGTGTGTAATTTGATTTACAATGTGTTGGGGCAGGGCTTTGTCAAGAGTCACCATATCTACATCAGATTTCACAACAATCTCTATACATCTTGTTTGCAGTGTTTCACAGGCTTTATCGCAAATATTTGCAACAGAAAGAACCACCAGGATGTCATCAACCGCAACCTTGTGAAGAATGTCTAGAAGATGCCTCTGCATAGGAAATTCAAGGTGAATATGAACTGTTTCTACTCCTATATCCAGATAACAAAAAGAGCAGTATACTGAATTGCTGACTCATTATGCTCTACCACAATGATCCCGATCCTCAAGATCCCAACAAGGACAAGAATCATACTCAACTCAATACAACTTAAAAGTAAGACAAACAGCTATTTTTTCATAGACAACTCTGACTAGAGAGGGAACTACCTCACTCTAGCTTAAAATGAATATCCCAGTCCGAAAAGTCTGCTTACTACCTATCTGAAGATTGTGTTGGAGCATCAACGTTAACTGGCAAACTGCTACACAAGGACTGATCCATTTTTCAACAACAGCAAGTACATGAAATTTGAGATATAATACAAATACCTAGCGAGATTAATTGCCTATCTAAAAATCCATACTCTGTATAAAATACTAGAATAATTCAAATAATAATAATAAAGAACCACAAAATGCTAGATTGACTGCTGACAGAAATCAAAATCAGATACATTCTTACTTGATAAAGGGCCACTAGTTCAGACACCTGAAACTTGAAAGAGGCATAGAGCACCTCAACCATGAAATCCACGGCGGGTCTGCAAGCCTCATGGGAGCAATCATCATCCACACAAACACACACATCCTTAGGCAACGGCTTCACTTTTCCACTGTACAAAAAACTCAAAACAGCCACGAGCGAATCGAAGCCAATGTGGTGGTCCTTAGCTAATTCCTTCAACTCCACCTTGGCATCTCTCTCCTTGGCCGTAGATGAGAATGCATTCTTGAAAAAGGGGCTTCTCGCTGACAAAATACACCGGTGAACTGCCACCTCGCGGTTGCAGCCGGAAATTGTGATTTTGGCATCGGCAAAGAAGTCAGAATTCGAGGATTCGAAGATTGACTCGAGGTTCTCGGAGAGACGTTGAAGAGCTAAGATTTCTGGGGCTGGAGGGTTTATAATGGAGGCTGGCCCTGTGCACGTGCTGCTTCCATTGCTGATCTCGTTTGAATCACATAAACCAGTTCTATTATCCATCAAAGCTTCAAAGAGAAGCAGAAATTAGAGAAATAATGGGTTCGACTTAAAAGAGAGCTTCAACAGTTAAAATTGATGAACAGAGAAACTACTTCAGGCAGCAAACACAAATCCGAGTGCGGCCATACAGTACGCAAGAACACAAAGAAGGACTCGATCATTCATGAACAATATCATAGGACGGGTATATATGCATAAGTTGAAAAAGAAACAAACTCTCCCAGAGAACTGAATTGAATATAGAGGGGGGTAAGAATAATAAAGTCAAGGTGAAGATAGAAGCGAGCAAGCATCAGCCGAAAACATGGGTGACCGAAAGAGAAAACAAAGAAATCATTCAATGAACCAGAACCATTAATGGAAAGGAAAAACCAATAGAGAAAGGCTGTGTCTTCAGTGGGTTTTGGTTATTAGCGAGAGAGTTGGTAAAGGAATCCGGGTATTCGTCCGTACATCAAGATCATGGACATGTTCTGTTCCATCTTTCTCTTCAGTTGCTTCATCATCCCAACTGACTGGTCAATCTTCCACTTTAAGAATCTACGCGGACTGATGAGTTAGAGGACGACGACAACAACAACAACAGCCTTTGATGTAGCTGTGACCTCTCAAAACTAAGTTTTGGACAGCAAGATTGAAGTTTGATCGAGTGGCCTGGATTGCGTTAGGACAACGTGAAAACTAATATAAATAATCAGAGAGAAGCTATTTCCTATTTGTAAACTTGAGATTAATCTTTCCGGGTGGTTTTCAGCATTCGTCATGGGCTTTTAGTTTTGGCATTGCAGCTTATATTGTTAATATTTTGTGTGGTCAAGCACCTGATTGTGTTATTTACCGTGTTGCTTGCTCTTGAAGAATTAAACTTCCGAACTCTTTATCTCTACTTGCATGCTACCAGAGTCAGTAATTCATCCCGTGAGGCCATCTCCAGTCGTTTCTCAGGAATCTTTTTATACTAAAAATTTTTTACGCTCCAATCATTCTACGCCCAAAATTTAGTGATTAGCTATCTTAAAAGAATATTCTACAATAATTTAATTATTGACTATATTAATTTATATTTATACAGTAATTTATTTTTATGAATTTATTTTATTTACAAATATTAAAATAAAATATTATTCATAATTAATTAATACATTCTTTATTTAACATATAAAATTAATAATATTATAATTTTAGTTTGATTGTAATTTCGAATTTGGTTTTAGTTGTAATTTATTTATTAATCCTTCACACAACATCTAAGCCAAACGCACACTTTTATATTCCTAAATATTTAATTTATATAGTCTCTTCTTCGTTACGAAAATAGTGATTGCTTCTGCATATTTGGTATTTTGACCAAAATGTTATTTTTGGATTTTTTTCTCCGTTCTACTTTATTTGTTATTTGTGTTTTCTTAGAATTATTAATTAATATTATTATTTATTGTATAAAAAATAAAATAATTCTAGAACCATCATT
>JANIHY010000209.1:20581950-20592359 GCA_027479065.1 Erythroxylum brevipes
ATCAACATATCATTAGTTACATAATATTCTCAAAATATAGTTTAATCATCCAAAATATTGTACAATTCATTAACATAACCATAATATCCACCACCCATTACTATAGTAAAATCAAGTAATATATTTTAATACAATTTACATATATTTGATAATGCAAATGATGTAAAATATCACAACTATACACAGCACCTTATTCAAAAGCCTTCAATTGATGCAAAATATTCAGATTAACTCTACAAACTTTGTTTGCATCACAATTACAAAATTCCTAACTAATACAAAATAATCTAGTTAAACAACATCAATTGCATTATAAGTTCATAATACTTACAAAAATATTAATATACTTCCTCGAATGATTTATAGACTAGAAGGTAGATAGAGGAATCCAATTGGCAAAGCGAACAAAATCTGAACTTTAGCAGGATCATTACAGAATAGTACAACAGCCTTATCAACATTCATTTGAGATATGCCAATATTAAGAAGCTCACTGATGAGCTCTTGCATCTTCTCATCGGTTAGGGAATCATAATTAGACTCTGCAATCAAAGCATTTGTAACAGTTGCATATTGTGAGGTCATTTGTTCGCAAATATACTCAAACTTAACGGTAAAGCTGTCTAACCTTGACTTAATAGTATTATGAAGTGTTGCTGGTTTTTTTTTTTTCTTGTAAGAACTTTCCTTTCTTAGTGACAAGTTTTTTTTATATCTTTTTATTCCATGATTGCTTGAAGGAATAATCGAGAATCCTTGTGTATCAGGTTCCACAACAGGTTCATCTTCACTATCTGATAAAGAACACACTGTCATATTCTTTGGGTTGTTAGCCTTTACTTGCTTCAACTATATTGGTACCGCTGTCGCTTGCAACCAAATTTAAAAAGAAACCAACCTCCTAGAATACAAATTAATGTAGTAGTAGAAAGTAGGGATCTTTCTCACGAGAAATTTTTAATAGTAAATGCTATACGAATTAAAGACTAAAACAAATTAAGGAGGTTTTGGTTCACGTAATTTAAGAAATTAGAAATAACAAAAACTGAAATTAAACGAAAATATTCACATATGGAAATTCAGTAAGCAAACCTTGATTTTAGGTCGCCGACATTATTACATTAACATAGATCCTTGATATAAAATTCAGTTCATCAACAAATATTCATTGGGTGATATTTTCTCTTAAATTTAAATGAATAGAAACATGTATTCTAAGCATTTTTATTAATCAACAACTTAGATATGATCGTAAGTTCAATTGAGTAATAGCTTTAAGAACTAAGAAACCAATGAGCAAGACATCACATGTACGACATGAATTTAATTAAGATGAGTTTCTTTTTAGAATTTCCAACTCTAATATAAAGATGGTAATCTTAATTGTCACTTGTGATTAGCAAAACTGAATGTCATATTTTACTAATCTGGCTATTAAACGAAGCAACTCTTAGTTGCACATCCTAGAAATCAATCAATTCAATCATAAAAGCAATTTGAAAGGCACTCAATTTTTATCAACAAAACAAACTTTATTAGAATATCTCACACATAATAGATGATAACATGATTTTCCTCAACCAAGAAAAGGGATTTAGTTACTCATAACAAAAGTGAAAATCAACAAAGAAATAACCAAATGTAAAGTATCCTTCCCTAGTCTTTTCCTAGAAAATACAAAAATCCCTAGAAAAATACTGCAGAAATGTAAACTACCCTAACTATCTGACAAAAACCAGAAGAAGAAGATTGCATAAACGTAAAACTACTCCTAAACAATGTTGCTGTGAACAGTAACTCGAAATCCTCTTTTATCCCTTCAAAACTTCTCAATTTTCCTTGATTTTCAGTTGCAAATCTCCATAAGTAAGTTAGCAATCTGATCTTCAAGATTATGAAAATCTCGGGTGAATCAGATCTAAATTTGAAAATAGATTCTGTAGATGATTTCTGTCCTTGCACATGCCCACGCTTAGTCACTAAATTTGCTGCCAATCTGAAATTTCTGGATTATCTTTGTTTCCTTTACCTCGTTTTGATTCAATTTCATCTCTTAAGCGTTGAAAGTCATCTGAGAGCAATTAAGAAGCAAATCATCAATTTTGAATAATAATTTCAACACATTAAAAAGATTTATATACAAAATAAACACAAAGTGACAACTTAACAATTTCATTCACATCAAACCTTTGCTCGCTCTCGAGTAAACATGCCAAACCACTATACTCCATCAATTCATCATTCATAAGATCAAGTGCACACAATCCGTTAACTTGGGCCAGTAAGACTTAGGTTGCAACATACATTATAATCACTTTTTACCGATACAAATAAAAAAAATCAAAATAAGACATCTTTGTTCAAAAGGCAGGTATGAAATCAAAGTGAACTCTTCTCACTGATTTTTCTTTTATACTCAAGTGTTTAAGATTAAAGTGTTTCTCTCAAATCTTCCTCTAACAGATTGCACTATCATAGGCTTGCAAATTTACCAATTATTATTCATTCAAATTACATGAACTCATAGATTTAGTTGTCCATATATTATACATGTCAGTGGCCATATTATTCCCAAATATCAACCAATCATCAGTTGGTCTAATTTGTGTAATGTATTCTATTTCATCATCTTCATCACTCTCATCTTCCTCACTCTCCTCTTCATCTTCAGTGATTGACTCTTGTGGATCAAAGCTCATAAACTTACGAATCAAGTTGTGTAGAAGGGAACAAACCATTATAAAGCGAACTTGGGTTTGAATTGAGAAAAATGAAGGGGATGTAAGGATCTCCTATCTTCCTTTCAACAATCCAAAGCATCTCTCAATAACATTATTTGCTTATAGAGAGAGAATGAGTGTGCGAGAGTGAAGGAAGAAACATCAGTCGCAGGCAAAAGCACGTCAAAAGTACAAAGCAATGACTCTCATTCTTTTAAATTTCGAGAGGAATAGAATAATGCTCGAAAACAAAGAATCAAAATATATGCCCTTCAATCATAGTTTCTTATTAGATATTATTTTTTATTCCATACTCATTCATCTTTATTCATACTTACTAAATAAACATACCCAAAATTTAGACCTTACTTAGCTAGTACGTTCGAGAGGAATGGAATAATGCTCGAAAATGAGAATCAAAATTTAAGCCCTTCAATCGTAGTTTCTTATCAAATATTACTTTTTATTCCATACTCATTCATCTTGCTTCGTGCTTAATAAGTACACCCAAAATCTATACCGACCTTAGCTAATACGCTTCATAAGGGGTTTCATCGTAATTACTCACTATCACATACCGTCACGTGACGCACCCATCTGGCACTAGCTCCAATTTAAAGATAAAGCGACTCGTGGTATTGCTTTAGCTGTGTCTGTAACATGCGCGGGGTATGTACACGTAAGAAATTGCGTGAAATAATATAAAACCCGATTTTTTTAGAGAAGGGAAAATGTTAATAGTATTAGTACCGAGAGCTTCAAATATCTGATATATACAGAATATAGGTTTGAATAGATCCTATCTGTAATTATTAGCCCTAGATTAGGTAAATTTTTAACTAACCCAAAGTTTCCTAATTCTGATATTTACAGATTCGGTAGATCTTCATTTAGGCTCTGTCGCTTTCTCCGTTCCCGTACATCTTTTTGGATTTGTCGGTGCGGTTTCTTTTCTCCTTGGGTTATGGTGCTGCGGCATTGTACTTTCGCAGTTCGGGAATTTTTTTAACTTTAATTAGTTTTCTTCTTGGGGAATTGTATCTAGGGTTTTGGTTCTGCGTTTGGGGATTGTTGTGGATCTCTGATTGATATGGAGCCCCGTGTCGGCAATAAGTTTCGGCTGGGTCGAAAGATCGGCAGCGGGTCCTTCGGAGAGATCTATCTGGGTTTGTTAATGAGCTTCCTGTTATTGAATTTGCCTCCTTCCGTTGTTTTTTATGTCCACAGAGGAGCTTGCTTGATGATTTTTAGTGTAACTGGCTGATTGAATTGTAGGTACTAATATCCAGACTAATGAAGAAGTCGCTATTAAGCTCGTGAGTATTCTTTTTTTCATTGTACTTTTTTTTTCCATATGATAATGTGTTTTTTGTTTGTTTGTATTATCTATGTCAAATTTCTTCTGTGTTATTGTCAATTTTTTTTCTCGCCTTGTCGGTGGATTTGATTGCATGTGAAATTGCTGCATGATTGTCGCATTCGGTTATTTCCTTATGCAAGTGGAAAAAAACATAGCTCTCAGGTATCCTGGGTATGTTTGTCAGTAATTAAGTGTCATTAGGAGTAATACAATTGGAACATGGCTGGACGTTTGGAGCTGCTTTGACTAAACATTTTTCGAAGACGAATTTGACTGGAAGAGGAATATGGAGTGTTTTCGATGCTCGGAAAAGTGTTTCAACTGATTCTACAGTTGAACTTATATAATTTTTGGAGCATGGCAGTGATTCTAATTGCTTGCCTAGATATAATCTAAGGTTAGATAATACCTGCAATTTTTCCAAGACTCCGTCTGTTTACAAAACTGATTTCTCTCTTAACTTGTCGTTAGTTTCAAGTATTCTTGCATTCGTAACTGGAAAGAGTAGATGTCACAAGTTGACCGAATTTGGGCGCAGCTGGCTTGTGGGGAAATCCATCAAGTGTGAAACGATCTTCATGGATTAGTTTCATATCATGTTACTCCTCTCTTTAATTGGAAAGAAATGACTAAATCTAAAATTTGGGTTGCAGACAACTTGTAGCTGCTCGGTTGAGAAATTGTTATTAAAGCAGATTTTATGTTATCAAATAAAACTTGACTGTAAAAATCAACTTTTTAGTAACTGGTTGGCTCATGTGATGGAGAAATTTTTTCGGTAACTGACTACACAGAATTTGGCCGGTTTTTAGGAGCTATATATAGAGAACTTTACTGAAGTATGTGGAGAAATGAATCTCAGAAACTTAAGTCAACAGCAATTAAAGAGAGTGTGTTTAATGTGATTGTTTCTTTAATGTTTTCTCATCAAAGTGAAGTGCTTCTATCTTAAGTTTACTGCTTTTATCTTCTTAGTCATTCTGTGGTCCAGATACTGATATGATTAGCTTTGATGTCCAGGAAAATGTTAAGACAAAGCACCCACAGTTGCTGTATGAATCAAAGTTGTACAGAATTCTTCAAGGAGGAAGTAGTGACATATTTTATTAGATTAGAGTTTCCCCATTTCTTTTTTTAATAACTTTGGTTGAACAATCATATTTCATGAGCTATTTTCTCCAGTTTGCTTTTGTATATTTTAACATTTTTGTAATTTTCTGGTTCGAACAGCTGGAATTCCAAATGTTAAATGGTTTGGCGTTGAAGGAGACTATAATGTCCTCGTTATGGATTTGCTAGGCCCAAGTCTTGAAGATCTTTTTAACTTCTGCAGTAGGAAACTCTCTTTGAAGTCAGTCCTTATGCTTGCAGACCAGATGGTAAGTTTTGTATAATTTGGTGCTTTAGACTTTTGGAGAACTGTCAATATATGTTGTTTGCTAATGTTCTTTTTAGATCAACCGAGTTGAGTTTGTTCATTCAAAATCATTTTTACATCGAGATATCAAGCCAGACAATTTTCTTATGGGCTTGGGGAGGCGTGCAAATCAGGTTTTTTCTGCTTAAAAGTTTGCTGTTATTGTTCAATGATTGATGTTCGTTAGTTGAGATCTTTGTTAAAGTGTCATATTGCTTACTTGCATACAGGTATATTGCATTGACTTTGGACTGGCAAAAAAATACAGGGATAGTTCAACCCATCAACACATTGCATACAGGTAGGATATTGTTGTTCATATGAATCTTAAATCATTTTCTAGCATTTGTACTCTAGTTGGGATTTGAAATATCTTCAGAAATGTTTTCTGCTGTATTCATGGGCACAATATGTGTGCCCATTTTTGTAATAGTCAACTTTGCTACCCTACTGGCACCATGATGTTGTTTTTTATTGCTATGTGTCTTCTATAATGCACATACATACAAAAGATTTTTGCCATATTGTCTTAATTTATTTTTGAACTTATGTAGCATATTATTTATTCTATGTGGTGCTGAACCTTGCAGGGAGAACAAAAATTTGACTGGGACTGCAAGATATGCGAGCACAAATACTCACTTGGGTATTGGTACGTGAGATTATCTTTTTGTACTTTTACCATTTTCATCAATCTATTTTCTACTTTTCTGATGTTTGGATTGTGTAGAGCAAAGCCGGAGGGATGATCTAGAATCTCTTGGTTATGTCCTTATGTATTTCTTAAGAGGAAGGTGAGTTTTGTTTCACAAAGATTTATCTTACACTTTTGGATACTGTTTGTTTACTGTTGTTCCTTCTTCTGTAGCCTTCCCTGGCAGGGACTTAAGGCAGGAACCAAGAAACAGAAATATGAAAAGATAAGTGAAAAGAAAGTTAACACCACAACAGAGGTAACATGTTCCCAATTATTGAGTTTTGATTTAGATGCTCTATTTGAAATTGACTAAATACTGCTTATTTAGGTTTTATGTCGAGGTTATCCCACAGAGTTTGCTTCCTACTTCCATTACTGCCGGTCACTAAGATTTGATGATAAGCCAGATTATGCTTACCTGAAGAGGATATTCCGTGACCTCTTTATTCGTGAAGGTATGCCTTTAGTATGGCTGAATGTTTTCAAATTGGAGGCGCTTCTCTATTTTTGGTTCTATAGGTGGATTGGATTGTATTAGCATTTGATCTTCTGAGTTCATCTCTTGAATGATGTTACAGGTTTCCAGTTTGATTATGTGTTTGACTGGACTATACTGAAATATCAGCAATCCCAATTGGCTAATCCTCCAGCTCGTGCTCTTGTATGTTTTAATTTAATGTGTAGCTGTCCTTTTTTGCTTGCACGGTGTGATTTAATGGGTTCTTGATTTTAGGGTCCTGGAGTTGGTACCAGTTCTGGGATGCCCCCTGCCATCACCAGTACGGACAGGCATACAGGTTTGCTGGACTATTGCTATTCCTTGCTTACATTTTTCATGGTTTGTTTTTGTAGAAATGTTTTCTTCATTTGCATTGTCAACTCTCTTTTAAAGTTGCAGGTCCCGGTGGAGAGTTTTTTCCTCTCCTTTTTTGTCCCTAGGTTATCGTGATTAGGTTTTGTCACTTGGTTTGTTTCTCCAGTTTGACTTTGGCTGTGTAGTGATTGTTGACGTAGATGGTGTGGTAAAGTTCTAAAATTAAGATATAAACTGAAGGTGAATCTATAACTTAAGTTTAATGAGATTAGACCTATAAGACAGGAAAATGATAATAAAAGAATACCAAACAAGTGGATTATAATACACATATTTCATGATGGGAAGAAGTTGACTTTTGAATCTCATTAATCTGGAACCATAGTTGATATTGGAGTTTCCAACTGGAGGGTTATGGTCTATTATAATTTCTGGTTTTATGCACTGGGGAAGGCTATTGGCTTAACAGATTGCCGAGATGTTAATTACTTCTTTGTTTCAGGTGGAGAAGAAGGACGAACTGCTGGTCACTCAACTGATCCATCTCGACGGAGACTATCAGGACCTATTCTAAATACTTCTAGCTATGCAAAACAAAAAAGTCCAGTTGTAAATGACCCTACAGCTTCCAAGGATGCTATGGTAAGAAGGAAGTTTTGATTCACTCCTCATGGCTCCCCTTGTGTAATAGAACTGGTTGAGTGGTATCGAGAATTTGGTGCTTATGAGAGTTGTTACATTTGTCCAGAGTTATTTGATGCACGCCTCAACTTTTCCTACTTCTCTGGGGTCTTTAAATATTATAATTAATCTATGATCATATTATGGAGCTGTCAATGACAAAATCTCCTTTGAATCGTAAGCATTTTGCCATTATCAAATATGTACATTTTTGCACTAGTATTCTCAGATTGGTTGGTATATCTTGGGGCTTGGTAGTTACTCTTAAGAAACTTCTGTTTGGAAATTCATTTTTTCCTACTTGCTAATGCTCGATATACTCTAAGCTTGACAGTCTTAGATCTAATTACAGTTTAATTTGGACAATGTAGTTACCAAGCTCTAATTTTCTGGGACGCCCGAGTGGATCTACAAGGAGAGCTGCTGCTGTTTCCAGCAGTCGTGATGCATTCACTGGAAATGAGCTTGATCTTGAACGCACTCGGACTACTGGGGCAACCCCAGCAACCATGCAGAGGATATCAACTGAGCAAAGAAGTCCCCCTCTTGGATCTTCAGATCCTAGACGTTCATCATCAACTAGAATTGTTTCTCACATGAAGGCATATGAATCCAACATTAGGGGCATTGAGAACCTGAATTTTGACGCTGAAGAGAAGGTTCATTACTAAGGTGCTCGGTGCTTTGAATTGTTGAAAATCATGAAATTGCCAATTCGCTGGTATGATAGGCAGCAAAATACTTCATTTGAGATGAGTTATGGAGAAAGTCGATTGAATACCAGATAATGCTTGTTCAGTTTTGAGCAGCAAGGCATCGTACATAAAACAGCTTGCAGCAGGCTTGAAAAGTTCATGTATACATATCGGGTGACTGAATGTTATTCTATGGCTCTTGAAATGGTTCTAATAGCATAAATGTTGTCCTCTGCTCAAATGAGCTTCAATTTATTTGCTTACGACTTGAAGGCTACAGTTTGGCCATCATGAGATTTCCAATGTGAAGCATTACGAGCATGGGCTTCTAGTGTGTTTTAGGATTACTATTTTTTTGGTTGTAACGTGCTGGAATTTAACCAACTTTTCCAAATCATTGTTGGATGTATTCTCGACCTCGTTTAACCCTCAAGTGTCTTGTTTATTCACTGATATCAGTGGATAGCCTCTAATGGTTCCGATACCAAAATTTGATTCTATCACAACGAATTTTTCAAGAACAGTTTTCTCAGGTCCCTGAACTTTGGTACTTAGAATAGTAAACTCTTGCCAACGTCATTTTTCACTAAATTCGAGCCTAAATTTTAGAAACTCACCTTGGTGTAGAGGGTGGGTGAACTTTGCGCCCCTTTTTTATAAATATTTTTAAATAAAACGAAGTGACCTTTTATAACCTTATGGACTATTGAAAATCAGTTTATTTATGTATTTGAATTAATACTAAAACATTATTATATTTATTGTTGTCAATTCTTTCTTTAGTAATAATGAAAATGTAGAAAGAGCGAAACATGTAATTAATTCTCCTGTTACACCCTTGATCGGTTTAGGGGTTTTGGCTATCAAAGAGATGGAAAGCTTCAAGTAAAAGAAGAAAAGATTTCCGACTGCTATCAAGAACTTGTTCACAGATAGATAGGAAATTTCTATCTTACAAGTAAGTTTTAGATTCTAATTTAGTCATGTAATATTGATATTTTTGAAATAATCCGAGATATTTAATAAATTAAATGTAGAAAACCAACCAATAAATTCCTACTGCACTTTTTTACTCTTAGAAATTAAACTAGCTCAACTCGTCAAGCACAAAAAAACACAATTAACAATTGAAATTTAACGTCAAAATTTCAACAATTGTATCAGTATTACATCGACATGGTAATCAATGAATTAAAATAATATCCCAAATAGTCAAAATAACATAATTAAACTAAATTTCAACAATTAATCATAAATCAAAACATGAAAAATCAGAAACAAGGAGAATTAGGGTGTTTAAAAAAACTCATTCTCATGCCCTAATTTCAGAACTCGGACCAACCCTTAAGGTCTGAAAAATCCCTCTATCAACCTTGAACTGCCTCAAAACAAGTGAGATTCGGCTCCCTTTCAACCCAATCACTCCTCACTACAATTTTCTAGCTTCAACCTATAAGACAATTAATGAATCGATTGATTTTGGTGTACCTGTATCCATAGTAATTTTTGTAAGGATTTAATGCCATCTCTTCATCTTTTCTTTGATTTGTATCTTCAATGGTTCAGATAACCTTTCAATAAGTTTCTAAAACTTATATAGTCTTTCACCAACCATCATGTTCTTTCATTTTAAAAGAGAGAGGGAAAGGGTCTTTGACCCATTTGAGATCCATTATTTAATACCCAATAACTATTATTTTGGGTGCTTTTCATAGGACTCAAATCTATAAGTCACACGGGTCATTAAATAAGCTAACAATCTTCTACTTGGCCCATGTTATAATTTAGTGATTCAACAATAAAACTTTAAGTCATCATCATCATCATCATCATATCCTGAAGTCCCGTAATGAAGCAGGGTCTGGGGGCCTGATAGTATGCAGCCTTACTCCTACATTGTAGAGAGGCTGTTTCTAGTAGACCCACGTGCAAATATGACAAGGATAATATGGATGCAGGTTAAAAAAGTAAAAACGTAAAGAATACAGCAGAAAAGGTAAATACTGAATATAATAATTAATACAG
>JANIHY010000209.1:20592459-20618966 GCA_027479065.1 Erythroxylum brevipes
ATAATAATAAAGAGTAAACGTTAAGTAAGTGACTCCTTGCATATGTCTTTCCAGGCTTGTCAGGATGCTCGATACAACAGATTTGTCAGAGATGTCAGGGAGTTTACATCGCTCATTCACCCCTCTGTCGTTGTCTTGAAGCACTGGAAACTAATACTTCGTCGCCAGAGACGTTGATAACATCGTCAGAGCTCAAGCTTCTTTAGAAGAGCACGGACTCCAGGTTGAACATATTCAGCCTAAAATCACAATTATGTAATTGAATATACAAAACCAGAGAAATGGATTAAGAACTTAGGGAACGAAGTGCCACAATCGCATCTATACTCCCTAGTCCCACAAGTCTTCATGTGGGCTTTCCAATCAGATTGTGCTGTATATTTCGTGGAGCATCTCTCGCACTTCCACTTCTTCTCACCGTGTTTTCTTCTTGCATGGTTCATTATTTTATCGTTGTTTAAGCTTCCATGGTAGGTTATGGCCTCGACAATGAAGTTGGAAATTCTGGTCTCTTTGGAAGCCTTTGTTGCAGATCTCACGCACAAACCTATTTGTGGCCAAAAGGGTCTTCGATGATAACGCAATCACTTCAGCAATCTGGATCTGGCTAGAAGAGGTTATTTCCAGCTCGACCTCATCTGATACCACATTGGATCTCACACCGCGTTTGCAGCCTCAAGTTGGGTTGAACACATGCAGTTATGCAACCATCGTAGCAGTCGTCGGTTTCAGCCACGGTGCTATTCTTTACTTTATCAAGGAGATGGAAATCCCTTCACTACCGTTGATTCTCTCGCTGATTAGAAATTCCTTTAAGTACACATAATATATGGAATCGATCAAGTCATCCTTAAGTAAATTAAGATGATGAGATTATAGCGTTCACAAGTTATACAAAATGATTCCTTCCATGTACCACATAATCAACTCAATTCAGAAAAATTTAAGTGGGTGATTCTGTAATTATTATCGCGCAAATAATAATTATGGTATACAACATAATATGGATAACAAGCAAGTGAGCAAAAACATATGACTGTAATTGAATTCACAAATGTCATAATAATTTGAACCAGACACTTATATGTATACATGTATGTCAAAACACTATACTAACAAGGATTTATTTATAAGCTCCATCCGTTTAACATGACCAATAAATATTTTGGACGGTAAGCCTTTAGTTAACGGATCTGCTATCATGAAATTAATACCAATATGCTCAATTTGCACGTCTTTTTTCACAGACAAATACTTCAAATCTACGTGTTTGGCACCTTTTAAATATTTGTCGTTCTTGGAGAAAAAAACTGCTGCAGAATTATCAAAATAAATTCTTAACCATCTAGTAATACTGTTGACAATACCAAGACCTAAGATAAAGTTCCGCAACTACAACCTATGAACTGTGGCCTCAAAGCATGCCATAAATTTAGCCTCTATAGTAGAAGTAGCAATGACGGACTACTTTTCACTTTTCCACGGAACTGCTCCTCCAACTAATATGAACATATAACTAAATGTAGATTTTCGTGAGTCTACACAACTGGCGTAGTCTGAATTCGAGTAACCAATCACTTTGAGATAGGATGATTTTCTATATGTGAGCATATAGTCCTTTATGCCTTATAAATATCTAAGAAATTTCTTCACAGCTTTCCAGTGGTCCATTCTAGGATTGCTTTGATATCAGCCTAACATTCCGACAACAAAACTGATATCTAGTCGAGTGCATGTTTGAGCATACATTAAGCTTCCAACTACTGATGGATAAGAAATAGATTTCATTTTCTTACGTTCCAAATCATTTCATGGACATTGCATTGGACTAAATTTGTCCCCTTTCTGAATTGGAACTATCCCTGCAGAGCATTTTTCTATTTGAAATCTTTCTAATAATTTCTTGATATAACCTTTCTACGACAATCCTAACAATTCTTGTGATTTATCAAGGAATAATTTTATTCTTATCACAGAATGTCTCACCTATATCTTTCATTTTGAAATTATTAGAAAGAAAATTCTTTACATCATGTAACAAAACCATATTATTAGTAATAAGAAGGATATCATCAACATATAAGACTAATATAATGAACTTGCTCCCACTAATTTTCATATAGATACACCGATCAAGGTGTTTTCTACAAAACTATAATACGTAATGATATCATTAAACTTAAGATATCATTGTTGAGAAGCTTGGTTCAGTCCATATATTGACATCTTTAATTTACACACTAATTGTTCTTTTCCTATGATCATGAAACCTTTCGGTTGATCTATATAAACTTCTTCTTCCAAGTTATCATTTAGAAAAGCGGCCTTTATATCCATTTGGTGAAGCTCTAAATCATAATGAGCCACCAGGGTCATAACAATTTTTAAAGAGTCCTTCATTGAAACTGGAGAGAAGGTCTCTTTATAGTCAATACCATCATTTTGAGTGTAACCTTTGGCAACCTTTCATTGTTGCCTTGTGAGTCACGTTTGGACTTAAAGACCCATTTACAATCCACTTGCTTTGCACCTTGCGACAACTTAACTAATTTCCAGATATTGTTGTCATCCATTGATTTCAACTCTTCTTTTGTAGCATTGAACCATTTTTCATAATTGTTACATTCTATGGCTTGTTTGAACGAGACTGGATCCTGATCAATGCTCAAGTCACATTTATGTTCAAGTGAGTAAATTTCATAGTCATTTGAAATAGCTAATCTTCTCTGCCTTATAGACCTTCGTAATGCTACTTTTTGTGGCACCACTTGATCATTTGTAACTTGAACATCAATAGTTGGTTCTTCATTAATATGTTAAATTTGTGAAATTGGAACATTAATTTGTTGTTCCAGTATATTGTGTATCCGTGATGCAACAAGATGAATAACCACCGGTGGGATCACACTTGATGTAGTAGTTTCTACTCGACTTGAAGTAGTTTCTACTTGACTCTCCTAAATATCCAGTTTTTGCAGTTCTCCTCTCTAACTCATTAGATCATTCTTAATGAACCAAGCATTACCAGACTCAACAATTCTTGTACTATGATTAGGACAATAAAATTTGTACCCTTTGATTTTTCAGGATAAGCAATGAAAAAACTACTAATAGTTCATGCATCAAGCTTCTTTTCATGTGGATTCTACAGTCTTACTTCTGCCAGACAACCCAAAATTTGAAGGTGTCGTAAACTAAATTTCCTTCCTATCTACAGTTCATAAGATATCTTAGGAACTGCTTTACTAGGAATCCTATTAAGTAGATACGCAACAGTCTTTAATGCATGCAACCACAATAATAACGATACAAAACTATAACTTAACATACTCCTAACCATATTTATAAGAATATGATTTTGCCTTTTGACTACACTATTTTGTTGTGGTGTATCAAGCATTGTGTATTGCGTACATATGCCTTGACTTGCAAGAAACTTTATAAATGGACATGGACATTGTCCACATTCATCGACTTTTCCATAATATTTGCCACCTCTATCAGATCTCACTATCTTTACTTTGCTATCTAGCTATCTTTTTACCTCATTAACGAACACCACTAGGATATCCACAAACTGAGATTTTTCATGCAACAAATAAATATAACCATATCGTGAGAAGTCATCAATAAAGGTAATGAAATATTTTTCGTCGTCCCAAGAAGGAACTTCAAAAGGACCATAGATGTTGGTGTGTATTAATTCCAATAATGCGTTACTTCTTGTGGCTAGATTCTTTGATATATATTTGGTTTGCTTGCTTTTAATGCAATCCACACATATATCCCAGTCAACAAAATCCAATGGAGGTAAGATATCATTTTTAACTAACCTTTGTACCCTTTCCTTGGATAAATGATCTAATTTTTTATGCCACAAAAAACAGAACATTCATTTTGTGCACTACGTTTACTTCCTATAATATGGTCAACATGAAATAGAGATGCAATAAAATCAACATCAAGATTGAAACATATAAACATTCAATTAAAGTACCAAAACCATAATGGTACTTATGTTTATACACTGAAAAAACACCATTTCCAATCTTAAATTGAAATCCTACATCATCCAATTTTGCAACAGAGACTAAATTCATATCACATTCAGGAACATATTTTCTAGATTTAGGTAATACCCAGTGTCCAAGATCAATCTGTACATCCTAATGCTCTCTACCCTTGCCTTCATTATGTTCCCCATATATAAGAATTTTTTAGTTTCGTTTATGGTTTGGATTAAAAGGAATCCTTGTTTAACATGTGACACATAGATAGTTGCACCAAAATCTAACAACCAAATATTATTAGGCACTTCAATAAGATTTGATTCAAAATATACTAAGACATAGTATGTACCTTTTTTTTGAACCAAACATTTCTTTTAGGATAATCTTTCTTGAAGTGATCAGGTTTCTTACAGAAGTGATATCTCTTCTCTTTATTGATTTGGCCCTCATTAACTTTGCTGAGAGCTTTGTCCTTATCTTTGCTTTTCTTTCCTAGTTTGTGCTTACTACTACTAGCGCCTGGATGAAATGTGAGATGAATGGAGTGTTCCTTCATTTTCTTTAACCTCCCTTCCTATTAAATTAACATGAGCTTAATTTCTTAAAGGTTCCATTTTTCTTTAATCGTGTTATAATTTACTTGGAACTGACCAAATTCTAGAGGAAGTCAGTTGATAATAAACTGTACTAGAAAGGACTCACTCACATCCATACACATAGATTTCAATTTTGCAGCTAGGTTTGACATATGAGTTACATTTTCATGAATGGGCTGTGACTAGTCAAACTTCTTAGTCGTTAGTTCACTCATTAAAGTTCCTACTATGGACTTGTCAACTATATCAGATTGGGAGTATTATTTAAGTTTAAACATGAACCCCTTTGCATTGTTCGTTTTAGGCATTGACATCTTTACATTTTTCGCGATTATCATTCGTATCAAATTCAAGCTTGGCCTGTTAGACCGTTTCCAAGCCTCATAATAAGACTTGTCAACTTTAGAACTAGTCTCAGTTATAGCTGCGAGCCTTACATATGAAATTATGGCTAAGTCCAAATCTATTACATCCAGTTGGAACTGGATTTGTTTGTATCAATCAGCATAGTTCAAACCCTTGAACTTGATTAGCCCATTTCCTAAAGCAAACAAATTAGTAGGTGCTATAAACATAACATATAGCTCACACATTAGTGCTTTAAGTAAACCTAAATGGATTCAAACTAACTAATACACTTTGATTGTGCATTTAAATTCTCTTTTGGGTGAAATTTAAATACATAGTTGTAACCTATTATGATGAATATATATAGTTCACTATAATGGACAATCAATCATATTCTAGTCAACATGTATGTTATCTTTAGATGTACAATCATATTAACTAAATATGTTGATAAAGTCCCTTTAATGTCATTAATTATAAGCAATTGTCCACCTTTGGGCGACCTTCTAACGTTATAATTAATTATCGCAATTGTTTAGTTCAACCTCTATGTCATTTATACCATAATGAACAAGTGAAAAAATCACAATTAAATGATTAATATTTTCAAGCTATACCACTTTGGTGACTAACAAGTTTTCTATGCAATAAACATTTAATTGGACAACTATCATACATGATAAAATTTAATTTAATTAGTTTGATTGCTTTGGTGACTAACAAACTATTCTAAACTGCCATAATGTCATGTATTACACTCAACATGTAATAGGAAAATTTAATTCTCAGCATTGCATAATATAAATGGTCAAAGTATCAATTAAAACATAATATGACACAAAAAAATTTATTATGCATAGCAAACATAGGCATAAATTTTATGCATATAAATCTAAATTAATTAATTGATTCCTTTATTAATTAATTTAAATTATCAATTAATTAAATTATGAGTTATGACCCAAAATTAAAATACCTTAAATAGGACCAATATTCAGACCCATAAAATTATTTTAAAATTATCTAATGTGTGGAGCGTGCGTTGCACACGCCTCATCTTCTTCAGCCACTGGTTTCATTTTTTCTCCTTTTTTTTTAAATTATGTAATGGTTTTTCTTTCATACCACAAGTTATCCCTTCCTAATGTTATAAACCTCATAAACATGAAGCAATCATTTTTAGGTCTTTCTCAGCAATAATGGTTCAAGAAAATCACGGTAATATTTAACCTTTAGTTTCAAGAACTATACAATTTTGTTTCTATTCAACAACCATAAACACATATCTTTGAAGAAACAGAACACAACAAACGACCATCACAATCTCGAATTGATTAATGAAAACTTACGGTAAGACCAAGCCTTTTTGTTTCAAAAACCAAGTTTTTCGTTTTTTTCACAACAAACATAAACACATCTTTATAGAAACAGGAACTTTATCGCAAATAAAACACAATTTCATGTTTGAATTTATTTTCATAACACATTACACTCATTAAAAAATTAAATTGGTTTGCAATCCAGAAACGAAAACAGTAATGCAACATTGTGGCTCTGATATTAATTGTAAGACAATTATTGGACTGATTGATTTTGGCATACCTATATCCATGATAGTTTTTGTAAGGATTTAATTCCCTCTCTTCTTCTTTCTTTGATTTGTGTCTTCAATGGTTCAAATGACGATTCCAATAATGGTTTAGATAACCTTTTAATAAGCTTCTAAAACTTATATAATTTTTCACCAACCATCATGTTCTTTCATTTTAAAAGAGAGAGGAAAAATATCTTTGACCCATTTGAGATCCATTATTTAATACCCAATAACCATTATCTTAGGTGCTTGTCAAGGGACTCAAATCTATAAGTCACATGGGCCATTAAATAATCTAACACAACCTACCTTAGAAGAGTGTCACACCTCTTGAAAACCCTCTTCTTGGCTACTGCTCAGGCTCACTAAACACTCCAAGAGCCCTTACATTTCTGAATTGTTCATAAGCTTCCGATGATTTACTCTTATCAAATCCAGTTCAAATTGATATGAAGATTTCTCTTATCTTTCACTGAGATGATGTTGTTGTTGGATGTGTTATCAGTTTTGTGTTTTTTTTTTCCTCCTCTGGTTCTCTGCTATTTTCTGGACTCTATTGCTTTGTTTGTTTTTTGTTCACTATTGGCATTTACATCTACGTGTTTGGGTTACTGCTGGTTCTCCTCTTTTGCGTTGTCATTTTGGGTTGTCCATTAATTGTTGATTTTTCTCTATTGTGCTCCTCTTTGCACTATCGTTTTCTAGTGGGTTTCAGCTTCTGCCATTTTCTTCTCCTGGTTGTGTGTTTTATTTCTTTTGTCTAGCCGTTGCTTTCTCCTTGGACTCTACATTTTCCTTTTCCTTCCTTGCCATTTTGTTCCTCCCAGTAGTGTCTTTTTGTTACCGTTGCTTTTATCTTGTCTACTAAATGCTGTGTTTTTTATTTTCTTCATCAAGCCTAAAAAATATTTAATTATAATTAATCTCTTTTTAGATAAAATATGAAACTAAACATCTTGAGTTATTAACAATAAAATGCAACGTTATTCACCCAAATGTGCTATATAAATGATTTAAAACAATATCAAATAGGGGTGTAAAATATGTTATATTTTCTGTTTATCATTGAGTTTAAAATAAACTTTTAGGTAAAGTTAGACAAGTCATGAATGAATCATTCCATATAATGAAAATCATAACTCAATAAGTGATAAAACTTGGTTAGTTCTCAAAACTCAAAGCATGATTTGAGCAAAGTAAAGGGAAGAATCTTTAAACAAAGATGTTTGCCAAAAGGTTACTTTGCTCTCACATTCGAATTTTTACTTGTCGTTTAGGCTAGTGAGTGAGATTTGTGCTCATTGTAGCCATCTCTAGAGTTCTTCGCATTTAGAGAAGAAGAGAACACAAAGTTGAAGGAAGAAAATAAAGGCATTATGTTATGAAATTAATGTGTTGGAAGGAAGACCAAGTAAACTTTGCCAAAAACAATTTACAATAAAGGATCATACGACCAAAATGAAGGGGAGCTCTCCAAGTTGAAACTTGTTTGTGAAGGGGAAAAGATATGAAACTTGACAACTTATTACAAGCTAATATATCTGATTTGATTCTTAGTATATACTTACTATGGAGAAGATTTATGACAAGTTTTTTTATAGATATGAGTAAGAAAAAATTGGCCTATAATTTTCAAGATTTTTAAAGAGGTATACATTCAATCTCATACAATATTAACGCAAAATATTAGCTTGTTTAGTTATCAATTAAATGCCTATAACTCAATTACAAATATTAGTCATTTGTTTATGAAATGCACCCATATTAAACATTACATGTGAGATGAGAAAATTCAAATTAGGAAACATACAATGGAGTTCTAAGCAGTAAATAGGTGCATATACATATACATGAATTGATAATATTCATAAAATGAATGTCTATAACATCGAAGGTGTTGTAATAACATTATTGACAATATTAACTTGTCTAAGAATTTTTTTCAAAATTTTAATGTCCCCAATTACATTTTAAAAAATATAACATTATTATATATCTTTAAAAAATGAAGGAAAATTTATGCAATATTTTATGTCTCTAATTTATGGATTGTCTAAGCCTCTTCTTTTTAAGATTTGTGGATGATGTAGTGGCACAACTTAACTTTTGAGTGAATATTCATGAATGTAATATAGGAGTTAATATATGAACTGAATGTCTGTCTTGTACAAGAATCACAAAATAATTTACATAATCATGCTCTTTATTAATAATATACGACACTTACATGATATTCTATCAGAGCGATTGTTTTATTATATTGTACTCCATAACCTGAAGGCTTTGAAACCCTTCCTTATTGTTTAACTCTTCCTCTTATCTTTAATTATCACTAACTTGTTTGTTTTATTTACATTTGAATTTGTCTCTGTTGGCCTCTAACTTTTAGGCTTTTACCTCTCTTGACAAACAATTTGTTTTACTAGTTAGCTTTGTTAGGTGATGTTTCTTGTACTTGTAATCTTTGAGAGATTGTTTTCTCTATTTTTAGCTATGTTAATCATTTTCAAAATGTCTCTTCCTTGTTACATTATTAGTTAATGATTAAAATGTTAATGAAAACTTTTAATTATGCAAATTTCATAATCAAAATTAAATGAGATACCTTTTGTCTACACTCTTTTTGGTTATGTCCTTGAATATTGCCCTTAGTATATCTTATAATCCTTGTATTCCTAAACCATCTTTTCTATCTTTAGTTATTTAAACCTCTCTTTCTTCTTTCGTTTTTAGAGACTAAATAACCACTTTACTATAAGAACTTATACAAATTTATATGATGGCCAAAATATTTTACCATTCAAAGGTTGAAGGGCGTACTCATATGATTGTATAAATTGTTTCTTACAATAACACTTATTAATATATTCAATCATATTTAATTTACTACGATAAATGGCTGCTACAATATGGGGACATGATGTTCTTGTCAAGTCTTAATCTCTACATGTGAAGTCCCCTTTGAAAACTACACATACAATATGTATGCTTTATGCTCTATTTCATGTCCACTCATTTGAGTCAATGTAGCATTTAAACCTCTCTTCCTTATTCTCTTCCAATTTAACTATGATCTTAGGTGCAAGGTTATGATGTCAATTTGAAACAAATTTCCTCTTTTGATGTATTATATTCATCACCATTTTTTTACATGTTCCAATATGCTAATGGTTCACTTTAATCTTGTTTTTAAAATTCGACCATTAAAGGTTGCACACATGTTATCAATGCAATCATTTTTTATTTCAACTTTAAGAATATCTTACATTATGTCTCTTTTGGATATTTAAAGAGTGCATCCTTCTCCAATATTTGTAACTGGTCATCAAATTTTTTTTAAAATGTTAATCTATAACTAGATCTTGAAGTCATTACCTCTCTAACTAACTCTATTTGCATAGACATGTTTAGCATATACCCCATACTTTACTTGAGAGAGTAAGTCCTTGTCAACCTTCAAAAGTCCCTACTAAGACATCCATGCAATGAAGAAAAAAATAAATTAGATATAAATAATGAAATTCATATAAATTAAGTACAAATACATGAACATTTGGTTGCACACATATTGCATATTTGCAAATGTGCAAATTTGTACATTTGACCTTTCAATTATTAAATGCACAAACACTAAACATTTAAATATACTACATATTTGAATATACTACACATTTATTGCCTTACCTACTTGTACATTCTTTTTAATTTATATTTGAAGACAATATCCTTACCATTCAAACATGTTAAAGTCCATTCAAACATGTATTCGTAAGAACTCCCAATGTAATAGTAAAAGATCAACATTTAATATCTAAATAAAATTAAAAAAAAGAACTTTTTGTATATTAGAGATAATAGTTTTTTCTTTCCTCATCTCCAATTTGAAGATTAGAAATTAATAGTTGTAAAGACCTTTTCAAATCTCTTTCTATTCCACATTAACTACATTTCAAGTGATCAGGAACTTTGATTGTTCTAATCACTTTCAACAACAGTTGATAATTGCCCTAAAAATCTTTAAGAAAGCAACTATCTAGTGAAGGAGTGGTCTAATTACAATAGACAAAAATCACCAAAAGGGTTAATTATAGAAAAAGAATCCAAACTTGATCCAATTTTGTAATATTAACTTAAACTTTAAAAATTAGTGCTAAATATTTTAACGTTCAATTTTTAGCAAAACTACACTACCATTAAGTTCTCATTTAATGTGAATGACGTAACTAGTTATGTCAAATTAATACTTTTGCTATCTTACTAACATATATTGTATTTAGGACACGTTTTATTATTTAATAAATTAACATATCAAACATCATATATTCCTTCATATGTTCTACTTCATTATTATTTTAGAGTTTTGATATTTTTAATTTATTAAATAATAAATTCATACATGACACAATTGCAATACATGTCAGTCGCTCATCTTAGGACAATTGCGTTATCTTTTAACAGATGTGTCGGCCCAGCCAAACTCTTCACTGACAATGTCTTCTGTCCGGATCGGCCCGGCCTTATATCCAAAAGAAGGGGTGACGTCCCGCTTCCGATTCATGAAATAAGTAAAATAACGTTAAAGAGTAATAAAAATACTAGTATGATGTGACTCGCAAAGTCATGTACATTAATAGATAACTTAATATCAAACTATTTTTGTTAAAAATTGAAAAGTACTATTTTTTAAAGTTTAGGCTAATAATATAAAATTGAGTAAAGTTTGCATTTTTTTTATATGATTAAACCTTTATAAAATTGAGTCCCCCACGTACATGCTACGTGGTTTTGAGGGATTCAAAATTGGTGGTTAAAGTGATGAGATCCTTTAAACTTTAGGGATTATCAATTACACAAAATTTGTAATCAGATCTTTATTCAATAATGAAAAAAATAAACAAAATGTTCATACTTTACTTATTTTACAATCTAAAAACGATACACCACCGGAAATGAAATTAGTGGACTTGGAGATTTTGTTACTTCACTGCCACCATTACTTATTCACGAAATTAGGAATTAGGGATTTGAAATTCTTTTTCACTTTTGGGTTAATGAACAATGAACAGAACATTAACCGGAGACTATCATTGAAATTAGATAATCCAAAATGGTTGGAACTGTGGAGTGGCTGTCCAATATGTTTGTGTTTTAATTCATTTTCTTTTAATTTTTTTATTGCATGCAGTTCACATTCTGTTAGAGAATTGGTTTTTGGTTGCTTTCCTTACTTAGCCGCCGCCGCCTAGGAAGTGTTTAGTTAGGAGTTCAGTGTGTATATAAACCTCTTCCAAAAAGGATGAATCTCCAACCTCAAGGGCCCCCAGTCGCAGGCCCGACCACCGCTAATATATAAACCTGATTTTCCCAAGGGAGAGTTTGTAAGATTATTAATAACGTTTTTAGTTTTCTTCCAAACCAGATCTTGTTCTATACATTGGTTAAAGGCATATTAAAATATGTTGGTGTGAGTGGTTCAGCACTCTCATCCTTTAACTAGAGATCTCGAGTTCGAGTCTTAAGAATGGAAAAATCTGTTTGACCAGTACTTTACCCCTTACGGACTGACCCGGTGCGAGCGGGGATTAGTCTGAGAGTGACTAACTTAAAGACGTCTTCTCATAAGTTAAGACCCTCATAGGACAACCCGTAGGCTTATAAAAAAATAAAACAGTATTCATAATTACAGGAGCTTCTAACTGTTCTTTCATTTCAGTCCAAACCATGGTTTTGAAACCCGGACCGGACCGGCCGGTCCGACCGGTCCGATTTATGCTCCAAAACCAGTCTTCAATTGACCCGGTGTGAACCGGTCAAAACCGGTCAATTGACTGGTTTTTGACCGGTCGGACCGGTCCGGTTGACCGGTTCGACAATTTTTTTATTTTTTATTTTTTAAAATATTTTTAATATTATATATAATTAAATATAATTATTGCATAATTATTATGTCACACCGGTTCGACCGGTGGTTGAACCAGTCGAACCGGTCAAACCGGTAACCAGTAAGGCCACCGGTTCGATGACCGGTCCGGGTTTCAGAACATAGGTCCAAACCAAAGCTTATCCAATATTGCAGACTGTTACAGATACCGTTTAACTAAATTGCAAGGAAAACTCTATGATAGCTTCTCCTAAATGAAATAATGATTCAAGACAGCTATATGTGGAAATTGATTCCAGAAAACTAAGTCCTACACAGGCACAGTAGCACAGGACAGAATGAGGGGTAAGCTTTCCCTGCGAGATGCTGTTTATTAAAGAGTAATTCTACCAATGTCATGAGCCACTTGTTTTATGCTAGAAACGAAGAATTCTGCAGACACGGGCATGAGAAAATAACAGAAGAATTCATGCCTACATCCAGCAGAAGAATTCATGTCAAAGCTAAGAGTCATTAGCTCAATGAACCTCTACTAAATCCTCCGCTCCCATAACAATCATAGTCATTGCAACATCAAACTAACACAATCATACAAAGAAAATGAGAAAAATATCGAAAGATGAAAACTTTTAGACCGAAGACAGCACCTTTTAACGAAAAGTACTTCAATGCCGGTATAAACTCCTAAAAACAAAAGACTTGTATGTTACAAAACAATTAAAGAAGGGAAAAGAAAAGGCACCACTAATCGTGTAACAAATTTCAACAATTTCAACTCAAGAATTTTTCATCATACACTTGAAAATTAAGCAGTAGTACAATACATAAGAAAGAAGCATGAAAACGGAAAAAAGCAGAGGAGAATTGATAGTGTATAAACCGATAAGCCATCAAAAGTCAATTACCGGTGAATGAGTCACCACCAGCCATAAACAGCTCTAGAACATCTATCCTTGAGCCATCTAAAACTCTTCTTGAAAGACCCTTTAACTTTGCCTTCTACAGTGTAAACCTTATAACTGGCGACCCTCCTTTTTCTCTGCATTTCAGGATCATTGAAACTCCAGCTCTTTGAAACCGACCCATTTGTCGACCTGCCCTTCTTGAACTTGACATCACCGGGATTGCCCATCTGGGTCTGTGTTGGATACACAGAAGAAGCATAAGAAGCGCTGTAACATCTTAGATCCTGCATAGAACCAGAGAAGGAGGGTCCTGCTGATGCTCCACAGTAGCTCTGTATTTCTTTCCTTGCATCTCTACATGACTTGGATCTGAAATCCTCCATGTTCATTGATCAATTCCCGTTTCTCTCTCTAATAAAGTCACTCGTTACAAGATGAGTTTGTGGTGTGCTTGTTCCTTTCAGACATATAAATTGACCGCAGTTTGGTTTTTATATAACCGAGAAAAATGGTTGTAACAGATATTTCGTTGTTTCAAATGTTTTTGCGTCGGTGTGAAATGTGATTGAACAATTAAGATTTGCATGTCCTCTAATTTTCTAGAAATTAAGAATAGGCCATGATTTTAGAAAACGAATACATGAAGTCTACCGCTTGAAATGTTTTTTATTTTTGCCTATGAAATAACTCCATGGTACAAAAGTAGAGTAGCCTCATTATGCATCTTGTGTTTTGTCCATCCCAATTTCTTCTATTCTTTTTCTGTTGTCATGATGTAATGACTACCAACGATTGAGAAAATATAATTGCATTCAGCACTTGGCCAATTTCAAACTTGTAAAGGGAAGCAATCACTTTATTGTTAAACCAAAAAAAAAAAAGAATTAAGAATGCTGCCTAACATACTTACATGAAACATTTGTTACGAGGAGAAGAAAGATAATCCAATGCCTGCACGGGTAGTTCAACTGGTTATTAGCAAGGAAGTTAAGTACAAAGGTCTCAGGTTCGAGTCTCGGCAGCAGCAGTATGGGAGTTCATTCAATGTGGTGGCTTCTTGTGCGTACCGAGAAAAAACGACTACCTTGCTAATAACTTAAGTGAGATTAAACCGTGATTTATCCCTCTCATAATTTTATCGGGCAGGGATATTAGGACGCCTAAGATGGACGATTTTACCTTTTAAGTACAAAAAAAGATAATCCAATGACAAAGCTCTTTTCCAATCGTCGTAATAATTAGTATTTTGAAAATTAGGAATTTTCTAAATTTAAAATCTTTATTATTCAATGACAGACATGGACTCCTAAGTCGGCATGTTAGACAGGTTTGAAAAGTTATTGCTAATTTTGTAAATGTCACATTCATATTCCAACCACTGTCGACTTGCAAGCTGTATCTTGCAAAATTTAAGTCCCTGGCAAAAGGGCAAGACAAAAAGCTGACAAACGTACTTCAGCGGATTGCGTACGTCGAAAAGCAAAGAAGAGTTTACATTAGGCCTAACGTATCACATCTAAGCCAAACCAATTCCCCCACCTAGAATCCAATTCCTTGCTTAGGGTAGATAAATAAAATTCACAATGATTTTGGAGATGTACATCGAGTATCATTGTTATATTAAAAGTCAGTTCAACCAAATCCTCATTCATGCTGTTCCTAATTTTAACCGTTTACATGACAAACATAGGCTTCTCTTTCTTCAATGTCCATGCTTATTATCAAGATCTTAATGTTTCAGAACAAAAATAGAGTTTGCAATCCACAAAGATGAAATAGGGACAAGACAATTGTAGGATGTTAAGGACAAGAATGCATATCAGTAAAGAGAGCATGAATCATTTACAATTTCTCAACATGATCAAACTGTTGTTTGTTCCAGCCTGTTTTATCCTTTCTACACTTCTCATACGATGATTAATCAAGAAGCTGATATCTATTTCTGGGACTAATTGAGTTATCGTGATAAAAGTACCGCTTTGTGCGATTTCAACGTAATATATAAATGGAAGCAACTGATCTGCTGCAGTTCATCGTTGTCCAGGATAACTACCTTAAAGGTTTATCTCATGAGTCTGATCGTCTTGATTCAACTCTCGTTCCTATTCATCAAATCATGGTAATACAAAAGTACACACATGGGTTGACCAAGAATGCAGAATATGAACCAGAAGATCATATTTCCCACCTGTAAATTCAACATCCAAATATGCTCAATACAGCAACAGAGTAGGACTGGATAAGCATGATGTTAAGCTTTGAGGGATAAGATAGACATACCATAGAGTTTCTAAACTTATTCTGAAGGAAATTTGTGAGCACAACCAATGGAACCTGAACGAGACAAGTACATAGATAGAGATCTCATAAGCCCATATCATTAATCACCATGATCTACTTTCCAAAAGTGGCACGTTTTTCCTCTCTCTCTCTCTCTCTATCTCTCTCTCTGCCACACTAGTACTGGTGGTGGTGGGGATCATTTCTAGAGCGGAGGGACATGGTGAGGCGAGAGACTTTCAAATTATCCCAAAAGGTAGGATTGAAATTCACTTATTATCAAAATGATCTTACCTGAAACATAATTCCAATAAAAGCCCAGAGCTTGAATATGTGGCAAGGAACAGCAATGCACAACTGCAATAGATAAAGGTCTTACATACATATATAAGCAGAACAAGGTGAAAATGGAGCCATGCAGAAAACTACCGCACCACTTCTAGATCGTAATGACGGTATTTGTGAGTTCACATGTATTATTCATATTCAAAACTAGTTAGTTCTTTGAGGTGTCAATCTGATTCTAGGTTCTTGAATAAAGTTTAGAGTTTTCTTACTTGAATTGGAGTCTACTGAGAATCAGAGCTCTACAGCAGAGTTTCCTTTAAATGTCAGCAAACATGACTTGAGAAGTTTTTTTTTTCTAGCTATCAAAAAACATCTAGAACATAACTAGCCAAAAGAAAATCAGATTTCTAAAAGACCAACTATCTCAAATGAGTTATAAATCAAAAGGAAGTTCAAACAAAAAGCATATCAGAAATAACTGAATTATACCTCATGAAATATTGCTGAAACCATGAAGGCAATGAGTAATGCCAGCCCCTGCATCATTCCATAAAGAAACTATCTTACAAGACTCATATGAAGATATGGGATCTGGTTTATGTTAAAAATGAAATCCATCCATACCACAATTACATATTTATAACCGAAGTGAGAATAGGAGGAAGGTCTCAGAATTAGTTGAGTTTAATGCCAAAAACATATCAGATGCACAAATAATCTTTGAATAAACAGCTGATCATAATTATAACAGGATAAACATTGTAATTCATTAAAGTAGCAAGCATTTCAGATTACAACAGCTGAGATGCACGGCCCAAAGTTTATCAAAAGACAAAAAGAATATGCAAGCTAAAACCCAAAGATGCATTTCGTAACCAAAGACATAAATGCTCCTCTAGTTGAAAAAATTTAAATTTTATATTTAGTTGCAGCAAAACTGGCTAAAGGATTTTGGCAGCACAATCTGACCAAAAAGCAAAAGGTTTGTAAGATTAAATTGAAGTGCAATCCTAAGGGTTGGATGAATTAGAAGATAAGCTAACATTAACAAGTAATTATCAAACTAGTGAGATAAAATAAGTCTTTTCCATACATGAATTAAAAATAGTTTTCGGATGTCTCAATTGCTTAGATTTGAAGAAATTCCCTCTTTCTGACTGAAGAACAAAAGAACCACTTCAAATTAGGATTTCAAAATGAAATCATTCCATTAATTTCCTATGGACTAGAAAAAAGGGGACAAAAGTTATGGAAAAAAGATTTCAAAAGAATAAGTTGCAAAACTCAAAATCCTTCATATGAATAAATATATACAAAAGTAACAGGGACACTATATTTCCAAAAGGTGAAAATTAAAACAATTAAAAAATTAAGAGGTAGCATAGGGCAAAAAGATTAATCAGTTTATGCTGATAATGGATCAAGCACTACAGAAAGCAGGTGTGAGAAGCAACCAACCTTGGGCACTTTATTGCGGATGCATGGGAAATAGATATGCCGAATCATCCACTTATGAACAGGCTGAGATTAACGAGGCTACCATCATTTAGAATGTCCAAACCAATCACACACACACACATGCACACTCTTTCTCCTAGCACATTGTATTCATGAATGTGAATAAGAAGCAAACTGAACACACACAACGAGAATGGTTATAATGTAATAGTCTAGATAATACAAAAGATGATCATAATTGTAAGCAACTATTGACATGGACACCCTCCTAAAATCAAGGCATTGATAAATCCTTTCCCATAAGAACAAGGGATATAAATAACTCAGACAATTTAGAGAACAATTTGCCAAATGTAGAATTCCAGTTGCATACCGCAAAACCCTTTCAATTTTTAGCATAAGCAACAGGCCAAGTGCAAACACATGGCAAGAATGGTATAAACTTTATGGTGCATAGATAACTGAATATTTATATTTGCTTCTTTGTCAAAAACTAGGGCCACAAATGAAGAGATTAACAGAACAATCAAAAACTTAGGGCAAGCAATCAAGCCTTTCTGGCTCCCAAAGTAGTAGGAGGTGTAACAAAGCAAAATCTATGTTTCATATTTTCAACGGTTAATTACAATAGTTTCTCACTCTGATCACAAAAAATATAAAGCATACATATGAAAAGCCCAGAAAAGGAACATCATATCTAAACATATAAAGGCTAGATATTTTTATGTAACAGGCTTGATGGAAATGAAAACAGCATGGATTCAGCAATTTAATGAAGTGAAATGAATTCTAGGTAAAGAAGCATACCATATTCCACAATCTCCAATACTGATGAGAGACAGACATCCAGAGCCAAGAAACAACATTTCCAGATTTAGAGTGAATGATGATAAAATGCAACTAAAAGGAAACTTTTCCCATGCATAAAACCTTACCTCATCAACCGTTCGTGCATTCCACCAGTCTTTGTAGAATTCACGATCACCAAAGCGTAGGAGCTCAGCAAGAATATTTAGCCTGTTTTTAGAGAAATTGCATGCACATCCCTTTCATCAGGTAAAGGATAAAAAGAGGTGGAATAAAATACTCATTCACCCAATCTAACCCTAGTACTTCATTTCAAATAAAATGCGACTCTTAATTAGGAGAATATAGTTTAAAATTCTTCAAAATTAGGGGTTAGTGACCAGCACAGGAGGAAAGATCCAAGTACTGTGCTGCATTGAAGACCAAGAGTTTTAACTCCAGTCCCAATCAGGTTAAAGTGATGGGTAGAGAAATTAAGACCAAACTATCTCGTGAAGGGTCTGGATTCAAGGTGGAAAAAGCAAACAATTCTGTTGAAGGTTTACAGAACCCATTGGATCAGAACCTCCTACAGCAATGTATAAGCATCACTTCTGCGCTAATAGTTTTGGTCTTAATTGATTAGAGTAAGTTACTTCTCTAATTTGATTAGATTCTTAAAGCTATAAGAATCTACGTTAATTATCAATAGCAAACTCACCACAGGTGAAAAAAGCAGTAGAACATGCAGAGCCACACGTATAAATTAGGAACTGATAGCTTCAAAATCCTCTCAATGGCATATAAGAGATTTCCTTTCAAGGGGTGTTGTGAGTTCTGAACAAGAGGGTTGATATACTGCAAACATCCAATAATGTCAGCAGTTTGGTATGCGAAGCTCCCTTGAAAAAAATGAAACAATGTGAAACTCCAATAGTCACATGAAACTCTACTAACTTGTTCTATTATAAATCCCATCAATCCTGTGAATATTACTAACTTGAAAAATTGACGTGCCACCCAACTCTTCCGAACAGAAGCTGTACGAGGATAGCTTGGCTACAAACAAGTATAGAAATTAAGATTAGATAATGTGGTGATGATGACAACATAGAATAGGGCACAAAATATTGCCTAATTTGCATTGTTTACAAGTTTGGTGGGAACAGGGCAAGAGAAAGTTCCTACTCTAATTGACATAAATCATAAAATATGAAAGGTAAATTAGATTAGTTTCAACATTAAATATGAAAGGTAAATTAGATTAGTTTCAACATTATGGTACACAAAAATAAAGCTGAAAATTACATAGATGGGTGTATGCAAGGACACTACAGATCATTAATGAACATGCAACAAATATCAAGGATTTTACTGCAAGAACTCATGAATTATTGCAACATCCCCAGCCATAAATCTCCTTTGTGCCCGCACACTATAGCAATCATCCACTCACAAGCACCTTTACAGTGGAAAACCAATCCCAAACTAGTTAAGAGGTATCAAATGTCATGAGTTAAACATTTTCATAACAAGTCAGTATCACTTGTTATAATTACAATAGCCACGAGAGAAAAAAATCTTTTGTGTTATCTTGTAGAAAAACTGTTCACCTGGTAACATAATGTAGGAGCAACCATGAAATATGCCAAGCTCTTGAAGTTGAAATCGTGGGTATAATCCACATCCATAGAATGGGATAATGTATCTCCCTATATGAAATGATTGAGCATGGAAGAACCAATTAATCATCAAGATAGCTGCAAAGACAAACATTCACAGGAATTGGTGCAAAAGATAGAATAGCCATCCAAGCTTTTCTTTTTCTTTCACTTTTTTGTTGTTTTTTTCTTTTTCTAGGACTTCTTTTAGGAGTAGGGACAAGGATTTATTTCTAGTAATTATTAACTAATTACTGAAATAAACTTCGTCAGGAAGCACACAAATGTATTTTACACGTTTTACATTTAGGCAGGTGCAGACAATCAAATGGAAACATGTCAGAGCTGCACAAAACTATTAAATACTAGAGCAAATTCTATGCTCACCTTCTCAACTAATTTGGCAATTGCTCTCATATCATAGTTTGTATGTGCATAAGAAATCAATTTCATCCATACAATACAAGCAAAAAGCATCAACGTAACACCAGACAAGAAGGCAGAATCACAACTGCATGATAAAAAAAAATGAAAAAAGTGAGAATTTCCACTAGCATTCTTGCAATAAGATAGAAATAATACACTTCGAGAAAAAGATGTTCAACTTATGGATACTAAGAACAAAAGAGTAGCGGAACAATCATGTGACATTCTAACATGAATTATACAGATATCTTTACACTGGATCAGGGTATTCTATAAATGCCATTTAATGCACTTCAACTATGATCGGCTAAACATGATTGATCTTAAAATCCTAATTTTCAAGTATTTTCCCACAAAAATGAGTCAACTAAAAATAGTAGAGATAATCAATATAAAAAGAAGCAGTAAAACCAACAAAAGACTGGCATAAGGAAAAGATCAGTTAAGTCAGTAATCCACATTCTAAAAACTATCCCTTACAAGGTTATAAACGTATCATTCCTCAAATTGTCTAATTTTACCTACTTGCTGGAAGGGATTAGATCAAATTAATATTGAATTCTAACTACCTTGTTGTAAGAACCTCATATCCCTTTCAAATTTGCTGGAAAAAGAACACTCCAGCACTGAAAGACAACTACAGATCTTATGATGAACTTGTGATGGACAAGGATAACAGGAGAAAAAAAACTCATAAATTGCAAGATATCAAAATGTAATTTTTCAGGACTCCAACTTGCACCTTTTGAGCATTTCATATACCAAAATGTTTATTCTATCAGAAAAATCATGACTATGATGATCGAGAAAATGCAAAATTATACTGTTTCTCCCCAAACCTAAACAGTCCTACAACATATGAAATTTCAATCCTATTTGAAGAGACAACAGCAAATCACCAGGTGGATGACATGATTTGCTCCTTGAAGATCACAAAAATTAGCAAATCAGTAACAAGCACGTGATGAGGTACCATTATGACATAAACACACAGTTCTAGGCATCCAACCTTTTGATGGTAACTGAAAGCAAAAAGGAGATGAAACAGACCTCAGGATCACAAAAATGGGATACAAAATTGCTGCTGTGGTGATGAATATATGAAGTATAACAACAATCTGCAACATAAAACTCATATTTAAACTTGAACAACTTCAATAACAGAAAATCATGTCCTCTATATTATATTAAGCAGTCAAGAGTTTAAAACTTACAGGGTCAGCTATACACTGTCTATACGCCAACTTTTCAACTAGATAAGCAGTAAGAGGGAATATTGGCAGAGTAAGGCTGCAAGGACGGCCATAAGACCAAAAGCTTTTAGTTAAATATGAACTAAAACCGGAAAAACCAAAAATAAAAAACTTAAAGAAGAAATTTGTAATGCTCTAGGAAAATTACCAGCACATAAAAAGGGGCCAATCTCTCAATGACCTTGAGCTAAACCAAAATCCTGTCTTAATCAGCCAACCATACTGCAAAATAACAAGATAAGCCCCTCAAACAAACTCTATAGCTGTAAATTGTGCAGAAAGACATCACCTTTTAAGTTCACGCACCAAAAAAAAAGAATAGAAAAGGTCCAAAACATTGCAAAGCAGTCATTATTTGTGAATAGAGATGAAAACCTTCATTAAATTTTCAATGATAAGCCTGCTGTTTATAGCTACGAGGACCACTACACAGAGGTTGAAGAGACCTGCGTGACTCTGGTAAAAATAATTTTAAAGGGTCAATTAAGTTAGAATCGAATACAATTATAAAAATGAAAAATTTAAAGCAAAAAGGCATTTGGTGCATGTCACTTTCTAGTTCACTTGCCATCATAGAACTGAAAAATAAAGCTATTTTCTTTTTGCACTTACCTACTTGATGGTCTTTCCCCACCACAAAATGTAATTAACCAAAAAGCAATTATAAAAATGAACTAAACTTCTAAACAAAACCAATGAGTGTATGAATCACCACATACCTCAAAAACAATAAGTTGCTTTTGAAAATACTAGACCAACAGAATTTTAACCATTCACATAAAATGCGTTGAAAATAACCAGATAATCCGTTAAAAAAATACAAGAAACTCGCTACCTGCTTAAATATCGCAACGGAGCTTAACGGACTCTCTCTGATACTACGATGAGCCGGCATCGTCGGCCGATACAGAAACTTCAAATCCTTTTCACTGCGATCCTCAATCTTTTCCTTGTCACCTCCTCCCCGCTCTTTTCCATTCACATTAGCACCGCCCGTTTCCGCAACCGTCGCGGCCGGATCTATCTCCTCCTCTAGGCTCTTCCTGGCGGATAAACTATCGGACTCGGAATCACCCACCGCGGCTACCGAATCTTGCACGTCTCCGATCAAGTTTCCGTTGCTCGGCCTCCGACAACATGATCGATTCAGGTCCGAAGATGACGAGCCCTTGACGACAGCATTACCGCAATCCGTTGCGGCGGTACGAGCCTCCGGCGTCTCAAGCACCACCATTGGAAGATCAGAAACAGTTAACACCTCAGTACCAAAACAACACCTGATAAACTCCGAGTGGCAGCTTCTAGACAGTATCTATCATAACAAAACATGCTATTTCAATTTAAATAAATACGGAAAGGATCAAGAGATAGAAAGTGCATGCTTGAAGCCTTTAACTGTGAAGAAAGAGGAAGGAGAATTCGCGAAGAATTAAAAAAAAGAAATATAATTTCAAAATCAACGGGATTATAAGCCAGTTTATGCGTTTTATTAACTTGCGATAAAGAAAGGGTTCGAGACGTGGAACAGACAAGAGAACTTTTTGTTGACAAATATTAATTATATTTTTTATTTTTAAAATAATTTACCGGTTAAGTTATATAATTTGATTCAGATAAAGATAATAAAGTGTCTCAATAAATGACTTAAAACAATGAGTCAAAGTTTGAGTAAAAAATGAATCTCAATCAGTATAAACCGGATCCATATCGAGTCTGTAACAAAACCTCGATATGGAAGCTATATGTTAGAATATATTTTATATATTCTTTATTTGGTTTTAACATTTTTAAATTGGATATATAAAAGATGGAGTTTATGTTTTATTAGAAGTCCATGTAGTTATTGCCTCCTTATTTGATTTTAAAAAGGAATCTATGAGATATACGTGATAAGGATGAAATCTTAAAAAATTCTATCTGCAGCTCTTTGGTTATTATGTGAGTGTGACACAGTGATAATGGGCATGATTATGTGATGATGTGGCACCTTGATGATGGACAGTGAATATTCCTCCTATATTTAGTGATTCTTTGAAATCTTCTAATATATGTGTAAATCTCATAATTATGGAAAGTGTCTAGCTGTGCACGGAAGTTGAAAAAAATCTGCAGTGGGGTATTTTGTTCAAGTTGCATTAGTCATATGAAAATATAAGTGAGCTGATGATGAGATATTTGGGTGGTACACGTTTATTTGAATTAAGAAAGTTGAAGTGAAGATCACATAATTGCTGGGATATCAAGCATATTGTTTATGTGAGTAAGTGCAACATTGGAATATGTGTGCATTAATTGTTTATTGAGAAACGTGAGTGTATGGTGGCATAAGATGAGAGTGTATGTTTTTGCCGTGAAGTAGATGTCTTGAAATAAAAAAGCAGTGAACGTGGGTGTTAAAGAAAAGATGATTTGCGTGGGTTGTTTTATTAGCCAAGAAAATTATATATATGCTGATCACGCCAACCTGAGATGTCTGAAGTGAATACTGCGTTTTTCTCTCTTATGCTTCAATCATGGGTGTTGAATAAATGTGCAGTGGGCATTAGAAGAAGTTCTCATTCCTTTTTGCTGCTGTCTTTGTGTTGGTGTTTATGTGAGTCTGCCTATTGATATTGCGACGACTTCCAGATCTAATTCAGTAGAGCTTAACCTATCGGGAAGTTGTCATCTTTTTCTCAAGTGTATTATTATTTTATTCTTAGTTAATTGATCACTTGAGTTGTTTATTTCTTATCTTTATTATCAAATATTGTTGAGAAAATCCTCTATTGAGGTTAGTACGAGGTGGTCGTACTATTGGGTGTGAAATTCTTTCACAGGAAGTGAGGTTGAGAGATAGTATCAAGGGTTGAGTGGGTCAGCTCAGTAAAGCCTCGGGTAAATCTATTGTATTTTGGTAAAAGTTATTAAGCTGAGTGAGGGCCCCGCAGACGTAAGCAAGGTGTGTTGAACTGCGCTATCAAACATCGGCGTCTTCATTATTTTGCATTTGTGATTTTTTATTTACTTGTACGAAAAATAATTTGTGGATAGTCTGCGAATTAATTAACAACTTAGTTATTTCAATTGGTATCAAAGCAAGGTCACCGATTTAGAACTTGGTAGCAAGTTGGTGTAGATCCTAGTTTCTCGAACATGGCTACAAGAGAGGCACTACAGGTGAAAACTGAAAAAAATATGAATGATGTGGAAGACGAATAAGATGAAAACGAAGATTGGGTATTACTCACACGAAATTTTGGTAAATGGTTGAAAAGAATGAAAAAGGACAGATCTGATTTTAGACAATATGGTGGAAGTTCATCGAGTAACAATTCAAGGCAATAAGTCAAGACACAAAAGGATGAACGGAAGGCAAGTCATAAATGTCAAGGTTTCGGATACATTGAATCCGAACGTGTTAATACTTTGAAGAAGAGAAAAGGAAAGTCTTTCACAAACACTCGGATTGAGAATGATTCCAAGAGTGAATATAGTAGGAAAGAAGAGATAGCGTATGGTGCTACGTTGGTTACCTTACATAGCAAAAGTCCAGTTACTTGCTTAACAGTAACTAAGAAGGAAGTAACTGAAGTCAGAAAAGAGGAAAAATTGGAAAATCTCAAAAACAGTCCAACTCAAGATCCAATATCAGATTATAACAACGATGGAAGTGGCCTAGATGATAAAATGGGAAATACTTGTGAGGATTACAAAGTTATATATGAAAAATGGGTAAAAATGTGTAGAAAGAATGAAAGATTGGAGAAAGATAATCTTTGCCTAAAAAATACCATACACGAATTAAAAAGAAGCTGATGTTGATTTCGGATGAGCTAGTGAAGCTAGAATGAAATTGGTGAGCAATGAAAAGGGATTGAGGATGTTGAATGGAGGCACGGAAAAACTTAATAAACTAATTGAAACTGGTAAGGCTAAAGGAAATTTTGAAGGCATTGGTTATAAGGGTGAGTGCTCTAAAGTAAATGAGAAGAAAGATGACATATCCAAATCTGTCTGAGAAAAAGAAACATCGAGAAAGGATCGAAGATTTATACCCACATGTCACTTTTGTGGAGTTATTGGGCATATAAGGCTAAGATATTATTAGTTACTATAAATGATGTTTCAAAGGGGTCATAACCAAAAATATAGACACTCTTCATTAAATTTTCAGCAGCATTCCATGGTATCGAAACAAGCTTAGATTAGAAAGGGTCAAGTACAAGCACAAAAATGTAGTGAAAGAAAAACAAGAAAATGCCCAGATTTGCAGTTAGTTACTGCAAATGAAGTAACTGTAGAAAGTAACTCACAACTAGTTACTGCAGATGGAGCAGCTGTAGAAAGTAGTTTACAGTTAGTTACTGCTGAGGAAGTAACTGCAGAAACTTAATAACTTTCAATTACTTCGGATGAGAAACCAACTAAAATAATAAAAGCTGATTTGAATCGAGGCTATTCATCTCGAACCCGAGGAAACTATCCAGCAGAAAATATTTTTGGGGATATGAGCGAAAAAAGAAAAACAAGAGGAAAAAAAGGGTTGATTATAAAAAACTTACAGGAAACTTGTGTTATACATCTTCATTTGAGCCAAAGAAAAACACCAGGTTTAAGATTCTTCGAAGGGCACAGGGACAATGTGTTTTATATTTTTGAAGTATTTTTTTGTGTTGTTAAAAAAACAAAAAAAAAGAAGAAAAAAAGGAAAGAAAATATTTTCTTTTGTTTTTTAGTTTTATATTGCTATTGTCATCTCATCTCATCTCTTTAGTAGTTTGCATTGTGACTTCTATTCGACTCTATCGAAGACTCTTCAGCTCTCTCATCTGTATGGATCTCTCTCGGGTATCTTTCTCTTTCATTACATTGACAACACTTATAGTTCATTGCTTGGGCTTATGAATTTGATCACTCTGATGAAGATAGAAGTGAAGTAAATAGTGATATGTTGGCATGTGTTTTGAATGGTGGTAAATTGTCATATTGGCGTGCTTATGATTCTTTCTCTGCATCTATGGTTGATTATTATGATTATG
>JANIHY010000209.1:20670434-20683312 GCA_027479065.1 Erythroxylum brevipes
TGCACACCCCCCCCCCCCCCTCCCTATCTTGTTTTAATTAAGAGAGAGGAGAGGAAAGGAGAACAGAGAGGAAGAGGAGAAAGTTTTGACCATCACCAAAATTCACCCTTCTTTTTGGTTTTCAACTCAAACCAAGGTGTTCTAAGCTAATTTGGGGTCAAGGAACTCAACTATATCATTAGATTTGAGAAATTCTCAAAGGATTTGAAGATATCACGAAATGAATGTTTAGGTAAATTTTGTCTCATCTCTCTCTACATTATGATTTTAAGTTTGGGGTTAAGATATGTTGTTCTCCATGCTTGAATATGCATGAAACATGGTTTATGAAATATGTCATGGAGAGGGTTAAGTCAAAATCGAAATTGTCCCCTTTAGGTGAAAGTTTGTGAATTTTTGAATATCTTTTAAAATTGATGGTCTGAATGAATCCTATGGTGTTAATTATATATGTATGATGTGAATTGATGATGAAGAATGAAGAAGATGTGTGTTGGTTAAGGTTAGGTCAAAATGATGGAGAAGAGGTGGACTAATGTAACATCCCGACCCCTAAAGCAAAAGTTATGGCCAAAACACTTTCAAATTTTACTAATCCAAGATTACACACTAATCCGAACTTCCATTTAGAAATTGAAAGTCTTAGGGATAAATTAAATTTTAATTTCTTAATATGATTTGTAGCCCCATGTCTCAATTTTATTTTTCCTTAAGAATCACTTCAATCGGATCACCACAGATTAAGAATTTCTCAAAAGACTGAACCATGTTCAGAAAATTACCTAACTCACTTTGATTAAATTAATCTTCCACAATCTAATCTCAAAAATTCATAAATTTCCCATGAAGATGTAGATAATTGTCTTAGGAATCCAACACTTCATAAATCAAGTCAATCGGATGTCAAACAAAAAAGTTATAAGTGAAGGTGAGGCCCTCACAGGGCGAGGGCGCCTGCGGGGCGAAATTCAAAGATTAGGCATGGGCACGCCTAAGAAATTCAGAGACTAGGCGTGGGCACGTCTAAGGATGAAATCTAGAGCTGCAGAAAATTTTATAATTTTCAAAAATCATATCTTTTGCTCCTGAACTCCAAAATTAACAAATTTGGTATCAATAGAAAGCTTAAAGGAATTTCTACAACTTCCATGAATAACTCACAATTCAATTCTATCTTTAAAGGGGTCAAAAATCCAACCAAACTTTATGTCTATATGAATATCTTCCTAAACAATCACATAACTTCCAAAATTTCTATCTTTCAACTTCTAGGTCCAAACATGTCATATTTTATATCAATGTAAAGATTAAAACATAATCTATAACTTTCATAAAGAACTTGTAAGCAATTTTAAACTCTAACTAAGTCAATTCTTCAGTTAAAGTTTCTGTCAGAATAGTGTGTCATCTTATACCTCATCCAAACTTCATAAATTCGTATCTTCCAATTCTCACATCCACAATTAACATATGATACCTCATTGAAAAACTAGGAAAATCTTCTATGACTTTCATAAAGACCACTTAACTCAATTCAAAACATATCAATCTAGAATTCGCCTCAAAGCACAACATGCACAATCCTATACTTAAGAATATTTTCAAAGACAAAGTAAAATAACCTTAACTTCGGAAAATCATAACTTTCAATTCCGATATTGAAAAATATCACATTTGATGGCGACAGAAAGCTTTCAACAGAAGCTACAATTTTCATGAAGATCATTATCTCAAATTCTGTCTAAATCAAAAAATTAACTCTTTATGACCAAAAAGTCAAACTTTTCTTAATTCTCCAAAATCTCATACTTTCACTATTTATTTTTTGCTTTTCAACTTCATTTCAATCAACTCATTTGCTTTAACTTTCATAATTCATTCAGATCTATTCAAAACCCAAAGTTATCAAATCAAACAATTCTTTTCTCATCAATTTCCTTAAAGCATAATTACATATATAACATATTATATACACAAAAACACTAATTTCATTTCAATTATTATTTCTAAATTTCACTTAAAAATCGAGGTCCAACAATTTACGGTTCCCCTTATGCTCTGATTCACACCATTATAGAATGTTTGCAAAAGGAGCTCCCTTAGAAGGATATGGTAGGGGCAGCTCCTTTGTAATTTCTTAAATCTCTCCCGAGCTTCATGCAATGACTCCTCATCACTTTGTTAAAAGTTTGTGATCTCCTTGATGATTTTTTTTGTCTTATTTAAGGGGAAGTACTTAGCCAGGAAAGCTTGGGCTAGCTTCTCCCAAGCAATAATTTGCCCCTAAACTAAGTGGGTTATTCCATATTTACTCTTATGTATGTTAAGGAGTGCCCAATTGATCTCAAAGTTATTAGCTTGAACTGCAGGCCTTGCAACTCTTTGGGGACTGAAACCTAGCCTCATAAATTCCATCAATGATCTCTCAACTTCTCCTTGCTCTCCTTCGTCTACCATATTCCTTTGTATTCTGTCTTGACGTTTAGCTCTTCTTAACTCTCTTTCGTGCCTTGTCATGTCTTAAAACTCTTCTTTCCTAAGCTCGTTAGACCTTAACGTGCTCCTTGTGTTTATGTACCTGCAAATTCAAAAGTAAGAGTATCAGACACTCTTAAATCAAAGTCACCCAAACTAAACAAGATGCTAAACGAAACAATCCTCGACAATGACACGAAAAACTTATTGAATGGAAAAATAAACTACTTGTTTTATGCAAAAAATTGTAAGTATGAAGGTGTTGCTTGTAGTAAAAAGTAGATATTTGCCCACAGAGATTATACTTAGGCACCATTTAATTCAAGTTATGATTTATTTAAGATTCAAATTCAAATAATAAAAATTGAAAAATAAATTAAATTAAACAAACTTGCAACGAACAAATAATGTAACAAAAGTGTAGAAACTTTGATTTCAAGATTAACTATTAGAGATCACTTTTTCCCTATCTTGTCTCCCTCCTACCTTGTTGATTGAATTATGCCTCACCTAAGATGTCCTAATGTTTTATCACCCTCTCTCAAAGTGTAATCAAATACCCCTAGCCAAATTAAATGGAATTGACCATGCAATCTCTCAATCTACAAAATTAATCCACCAATTTAACTAGTTATGAAGCTATCCTATGGGCAATTAACCAATCAGTCAAGATCTCTCTCTAACTAATCAATTAACTTAATAAATGTAGGTTTATAAGGTGTCAACTCTCATTGTACAACCTAGCACAATTTACCCAAACTCAATTTCTCAATATATTGTAAGGATTAACCACAACATTTATTGAAAGCATTCATTCATTCAAAACAAAAAAGTAAGAGTTCAACACGTAGTTTAAAAGTAATCGCTACAATAAATTCAACTACTCATAATAAGAATAAGTTCAACCATATCCATATTCTCCATAATACAAAACAAAATGAAAAAAGACAAAAATAAAACAAATATAATGGTAACTTTCTTTCCTTTTTGTATCTAAAAATTTAGAAAATGGAAGCTTGATGGAAGCTTTTGATTATCAGTCTCGATTCCCACCTTTTGATCTAAAAGCTTGTGACTTTGCATGAATAGTCGAATAAAAAATGTGAATGGTAGTTACTGAATATGTTTATGTATAAGTGTATCCGTAAGGAAGGCCTAGGATTTTTTTGGGGTACATAAAGACCAAAAAGTCCCTTGAAAACTTGAGTTTGGAAGTGTCCCCGCATTTGTCCCGACGCTGGCCACGATCTTGGCTAGCCCTTGGGTATAAGCTCTCTGTCACAATCATGACATGCAGATCATGATCGTAGGCCTGTGTTATAACCCAGGTTCCCTCTGAAACTCCTTCGTTCTTTAAGATTGACCTTGAAATAGTAGCAAACTCATAAAGGCACCTCAAATACACAACATTTAAGCTCAAAAGCATGCTCTAACTCATAAAACACGTAAAAAAAGCAAATATTTAAGAACCTAACACAATTCTAACCTAAACACATACTAAATAATCAAATTAACGACTAAACATACACCAAATTACCCACTAAAACACAATGCAATCTACAACTATCACTTTTCTAGTGAATAATGGACAAATATCATAGAGCATTAAGAAACAAACATTTGTTGTTTTATTAATGATGGAAGATGATTTTAGAGCATCATTAGAAATAGTGGAAGATGTTTTGTGGTTGAGCATTTAATAAATTGTTTAGATGTCATCATAAATGCTACTGATATTATCATGATATACATGATATTCAAAAAGAAATTATATATACCAAGGGCTATAATTATCATTACAAAACCAAGCACTTAGATAACAAGTATAATCATATCAATGATTTAGTAGCTTGAAAGAAGTGAATATTGAGTATATTCCTATAGGCAATGTGATTGTAGATCATATAACTAAGATGGTTCCCATATATGTAGTTTCTATGCATGTTAGATCATTAGGATTGCATAAGATTTACATTTTATTTTATTTATTCTATATGAATATCTACAATACTTATTATCAATGATGATGTTTTGTTTGTCATACCAGTTGAGTATTTGATGCGGCATATGTTTAATCAAGTATTTAACTTTAATTTATGTAATGATTTTTTATACAAAATTTTGGTTATATGAGCATGAGATGATTGAATTCGAGTTAGTTGTTTAATTATAGAACGAATATTTGAATGAATGTTAAACATTTAGTTCTAGAAAAAAGAAATATGTTAGACAGATATGAGATATCTTTCTATATAGGTAATCACCTTCATTAAGATGTACAAATGGAGATTAGAAAAGTTTTAAGTGGTTTATATAGGTGACAAACCAAAGTTTAAGTCTTAAAATACATATGTTAATGTGATATACAATGAAAGGAGAAATGAGGATATTAGTAATCGCGTAATCTAGGGGGTGTTTGCTTCCATTTTTATTTTTGATTTTTGATTTTTGTTTTCAAACTAAGCCATTGGACAGAAATTTTCGATACCGAAAATCAACCGGTTCGCCACTTGATGATTTGTCCGGTCCAAAAATTTTCTCCAGAAAAATTCCTATAATTCCCGTAAAATGTAAAACACAGAAAAACGCAGTCCAATAAATTCTTCAAATACAATTTCCACTTTATTCACAATAAAATTCCATTTAGGCCCAATACCGGGAAATAATCATGAATGCATGTACAGTTATTGCATGTGCACAATTTCATTGGTTGACCAATACCAGTATGCATAACATTATCCAATTAGTCTTAAACTCTCTCGACCTTTGCCAAATTACTGTTTTACCCTTCCTGTCGAGGGTGGGATGTTACAGTTTCAATAGTTAGAGATCATCTGTTCCATATGCCCAATGAGGCTATGTGCCATCCATTACTAGCCACATTATAAGTGTGGTGTTGGTAATGCAATTTGTTAGTCTAGGCACCCGCAAGCCAAGAGGGTTCAGAGTTAGTTGCAATCGACTCATTTCCTCTTGACGATTTGACACCATAATGTTTCGTCAACGGTTTGAGAGAGAGAATTGAAAAGTCCTCTTTGGAAAGAGGGGTTCCCCAGTAGCCATAACAGGTTGAGAGGCTTGAGAAAGGCCTTTCGGAGAGGCAACAACCACCTCTGTCGTATCTTGCTCCGAGAACCAGTCGACAAGGAAGTGCTACACAGGAAAGACATTTCCAAAAGTTGGAAGCATCAAAGGGTAGAAAAGTAAATTTGTTGAGCAAGACAGTTGGTGAAATGGGGGAGTTTCTTGCACCACAACTCGAAAGTATCTAAGTTTAGATAAAATTTTGGTTTAAGTTAAAATGTATGGAGGGATAGGTATGGTTAGTGTTTTTCATTAAATTACTTTAAATATCTCATTGATTTTGTTGAATGAAATTATGCAAGACTTGATGCATTTTGACACTTATATATGTGTTGGAGTTATGTAAATATAATGTGATGAAGATCACTTGTACTCCATCAACCACAACACAAAAACAAGAAAAATGAAGAATCTATGAAGAATCAAAGGAGAATGTTTGAAGCTTGAAGAGTGAAGAGAGACAAGCTCTTGAAGCTTCCCAACATGACAGAAACAAATGACTTAGATGAAACACTCCTACGTGACATAGTTCAAGTCATAAGTTGAGTGGTCTATACGGATTCGTTCAATATAAGTCTGAAACATTAACTATTTCACTGTCAAATTATATGCTTTGTAAGGCACAAAAATGCAGCAACTATAACTCAATACGCACAACAAAGAAGATTCATTAAAAGAGTCACGTGGGAGGCACATGACAATGGTCATATTCAGTCAAAAGCGTCTGAAAACCATCTTCTTCAGCTATAAGAGAAACAAAAGCATCAGAGACAGCATATAATACAGAAACATCAAATTTCCAGTAGATTGTATTTCTAATTCACAATATTCAATATTTGAGAGTAAGATCAAGAGTGAAAAGAAAAGGGTTTTGGGAGTGTGCTAGAGTACTTAAAGTGAGTACTAGAAGAGTTTGAAGACTCTTGAAAGTGATTCAAAATATTACTCAAACTCTGTAAAATCTTTCTTTCACTTTCTTCTTCATTAGTGAAATCTTCACTACTGAAGTGAGAACTTTGGATGTAGATAGTTTTATACGATCAAACCAAGTAAAATCTTGTCTTCTTTACTTTTTGCATTTACATACCTACAAAATTAACAAGTGTTTCAAGTTCTTGTGTATTAAAGAATAGTAGTAAAGCATTCATATCCCAATAGAATTGCTATCAGAGCATTCAAGACTTCCTAGGACATTTCTTGGATCATTAAGATTCATTCAAGAACAGTCAGTAAGTAAAGTCTTTAAGATTCTTTACATTACAACAATCATGGTAGGCAAGGAAATAGATGTATTTTCTGGTAAAAAGACTTTAACATCTGGAAACTCCAGATGTAAGCTCTTCTTGAGTCATATGACTGCTATGGTGCTATAGATGATCAGTATGACCTAGAGACTGATCCTATAAAGAAGCTTAAGATGCAAGGACTTGCACTTTGCAATTTAATGCTTCACTTATCACCAATAGTGATAAGAAAAGTGCAAAATTGTAATATTGCACAGAAGCTTTGGTTGAAATTTGATGAATTGTTTGCCAAGAAGTGTCTTCCTAATAAGATAACACTTCTTCACAATCTTGCTAACTACAAGATGAACACTTCAGTCTCCTTAGATGATAACCTAGACTACTTCTTTAGGCTAGTTCAGGATCCAGAAGCTACAGAAAAGAAAATTTTTGAGGAACATTAAACTGTAGTAATCTTAAAGGCATTAACTTCTGAATTTAATGCATTCAAGAAGGTAGATGTAATTAAGCATGCTAGTGGAGAATCACTTACTATAAAGAGGGTTTTAGATTCTTTCACGGAAGAAATAGTTAAGGTGAATCCTTTTAAGAAAGAGGCTGAAGTGGTGTTTACAGGGAATAACCATGATAAGAAATCTCATAAGAAAAATAGCAAGAAAGGAAATTGGCAGAAGGGAAGTGGGAAAGAAAAACCATCTAATGGTGGTGAAAAAGAAAAAGAAAAAAAAAGGTAATGGGAAGAAATGTTTTTACTGTGATATTGAGAGACATTTTGCTAGGGATTGTAGGAAAAAGAAGAGGGATAAAGCAACTGAAAGTAGAATTTCAGGTAATGTTGAAAAACCTGAAGATTTTAGTGGAGATAAAATTATGGCTGTGATTGAGGATTGTAAGGACATTAGTAGAGAGTAGATATTCGATTTAGGGTGCATTATGTATGTCACTCCACATAGGGACTGGTTCACAACATTTGAACCAGTCACTACCAAGGTTAGAATGGCAGATTCTGGGCAGCAAAGGATAGAGGGCATAGGAAGTATTTCCATCAACATGTTTGATGAAAAAAGAAGAATCCTAAACAATGTCAGATTTGTGTCTGGAATAAGGAAAAATATGATTTTTGAAAGCTTGTTAAGCAAGGCTTTCAAATCAGGTCTAAAGATGGACTTAGAGAAATCCTAAAGGATGAGAAAGTCATCATTAGAGGAGTGGAGAAGAGTGGTCTATACTATGTTATAGGCTGAACTGAAATTAATTAGATTTCAAAAAGTGGAAATCTTGAATCGGCCAAGCAATGACCTGCAAGGTTGGGTCATGCAGGCAATAAAAGCCTGCTCCATTTCTCTAGACAAGGTCTAATCCCTGAAAAAAAAAACCTATAGAAGTTAGAATTTTGTGAATCCTGTGTGCTAGGAAAACACCACAGGTCAACATTTCAAAGGGGAGCTAAGAGAGTCACAAAGATCATGGAGTATGCTCACAATGATCTTTAGGGGCCAGCTTAAGTCCCCACAACAAGAGGAAACTTGTATTTCATATCCATAATTGATGATAAATCAAGGAAATGTTGGGTTTACCCTATGAAGAGAAAGGATGAAGCTCTGAAGATTTTCATAAGGTGGCATACTCTTATAGAAAATCAAACTGGGAGGAAATTAGAATGCCTAATGACTAACAATGGACTGGAGTACTGCAACAAAGAATTTAAAGAATACTGCAATAAGAACGAAATCTTAAGGCGTAAAATAGTAAGAACTACTCCAAAGCAAAATGGAGTAGCTGAAAGATTAAACGGAACCATCCTAGAAAAGACTAGGTGCATGCTCTTCTCTTCAGGTTGTTGTTACTCTCTATAGGGGAAACAATTAAGACAACAACCTATTTAATTAATAGGCTTCCAATCTCAGCTAATGACTATAAGACTCGTCAAGAAATTTGGAGTGGTAAGAAGCCAAAACTCACACACTTTAGGACTTTTAGATGTGTAGCCTATACACATCAGAAAGAGGAAAAATTAGAGCCTAGAGCAGTCAAGGGGGTGTTCCTAGGATATCCAGAAGGTGTAAAGGGTTATAAACTCTTACTGCTCCAAAAGGGAGCCTACAAAACAATCATTAGCAGACATGTCATCTTTAAGGAAGATGAATTCGCTCTGTTGAACAATAATACTCAAAATTCTAATCTCCAAAGTGAAATTCAGGAGAATTTATAGGCATAAAACCAATCAGCCCACTTTTATGTGCTACCAAAAATTGAAGAAGGTGATCCATAACCTATTGATGTGGAGCCTATGCAAGGCTCAACACATCATGAACTAAGGACAAAGGTGGCTAAAGCTGTGGGTGAAGGAGAAACCTCACAAACAACTTCAGCTAATGAACAAGGAAATATACATGACTATCAACTCACAAGGGATAGACAGTCAAGACAAATAATTCCTAATCGGAGGTATTTTGATTCAAACTTGGTTAAATATGCTTGTCTTGTGGCTGAAGGCATTGAATGGAAGGTTCCTGAAACCTTTGAAGAATCTACGGCTAGAAGTGATGCTGAACAGTAGAAGGAAGCTTGTGAAAAACAGTATTATTCCCTAATGAAGAATAAGACATGGATTTTGGTACCTAGACCTCCTAAAGTTAAGTTGATAAAAAGTATATGGTTATTCAAGTTAAAAGAAGGAATAACAAAATCTGAATCAAGAATCTACAAGGCAAGACTTGTAGCTAAGGAGTATAAGCAGAAAGAAGGGGTTGGTTACAAAGAAATATTCTCACTAGTAGTCAAATTTAAGACAATCAGACTTATTCTAGTGCTAGCTACTGTCTATGACTGGGAAATCCATCAAATGGATGTTAAGACAACCTTCCTAAATGGAAAGCTAGAGGAGACCATCTATATGAAGCAACCAATTGGTTTTGTAGATAATAAGAAATCTGATCATGTCTACCTACTTCAGAAGTCCCTAAATGAGCTGAAGCAAGCACCTAGACAGTGGAACAAAAAGTTCTATTAAATAGCTAGTGAGATGAATTTTGTTAGAAATGCCTATGATTACTGCTTATACTACAAGAACTTAGGAGGGACATAAGCCATCTTCATACTAGTCTATGTAGATGACTTGATTATTGTTGGAAAGGAGCTAGGTAGAATAATTGAAGTAAAGACTAATATGAGCAAACACTTTAAAATGAAAGACCTAGGAGAGGCTCAGAAATTGCTAGGGATGCAAATCATAAGGAATAGGAGGGAAGGGAAACTATGGTTGAATAAGAAAAGCTATATTTGAAAGGTATTGGTTCAGTTCAATATAGAATTGGCAAAACCTACTTTTATTCCTATAAGTTCACATCTTCAGATGGTTGTTGATAAGTACCCCCCAAACTAAAGAAGAAAGGAACGCTATGCTAAAATACCCCTATGATGTTGGAGTTGGTAGCATAATGTGTATGATACTTTGTACCAGACATGATCTTACTCATGTTATTAGCATTTTAAGCAAGTTCATGTCTAATCCTAGCTTTGAGCATTGGCAAGGACTGAAGAATGCCTTCAGATACGTTGCTGGAACCCTAAGCCATGGACTGTGTTTCATTAAGGCTAAGCTAGCTAAAAATAACAATCTAAGTCTACATGGATATGTAGATGCAGACTATGCAGCAAATAGAGACACAAGAAAATCTGTCTACATACTATTTTACACTAACAGGAAGAACAATAAGTTGGAAGGTACAACAACAATCTATTGTTTCACTCTCAACCACAGAAGCAGAATTTTATGTAATAACAAAAGGGTTAAAAGAATTAACTTGGATAATAGGCATCCTAGAAGAAATTAAAGCTAACCTAGCTACAACAGTAATATTCACAGTTAATCAAAGTACGATGTATCTGAACAAAGACCTCGTCTTGCATGAGAGGTCCAAACATGTCGATGTTAGACTCCATTTTGTGAGGGACAAGATAGCACAAGGTTTCTTCAACTTGAAAAAAATCAAAGGTGAGTGAAACTCTTCGGATTTTGGAACTAAAATACTAACCCAAAAGAAATTCATTTTTTGCAGGGATTACTGACAAATTTTTGAAGCCCCTTGACTCCAAAGGTAGATTTGACCGAACTCACCAAAGTGGTGAAAATTAAGGTTTCGGGTATTTCAAATATCTCTCGGGTTTTTGATTTTGAGTTGATGATTGATGGAGTAGGAGGAAAATATGTGATGAAGATCACGTGTACTCCATCAACCACAACACAGAAACAAGAAAAATGAAGAATATGTGAAGAATCGAAGGAGAATGTATGAAGCTTGAAGAGTGAAGAGCGACAAGCTCTCGAAGCTTCCCAACATTACAGAAACAAATGACTTACATGAGAAACCCCCACGTGACATAGCTCAAGTCATAAGTTGAGTGGTCTATACGGAGTCGTTCAATATAAGTCTGAAGCATTAACTATTTCACTGTCAAATTACATGCTTTAGAAGGCACAAAAACACATCAACTATAACTCAATATGCACAACAAAGAAGATTCATTAAAAGAGTCACATGGGAGGCACTTGACAATGTTCATATTCAGTCAAAAGCATCCAAAATCTATCTTCTTCATCTATAAGAGAAACAGAAGCATCAGACACAACATATAATACAAAAACTTCATATTTCTAGTAGATTGTATTTCTCATTCACAATATTCAATATCTGAGAGTAGGATCAAGAGTGAAAAGAAAAGGGTTTTGGAAGTGTGCTAGAGTACTTACAATGAGTACTAGAAGAGTTTGGAGACCCTTGCAAGTGATTCAAAATATCACTCACACTCTGTAAAATCTTTCTTTAACTTTCCTCTTCATTAGTGAAATCTTCACCACTGAAGTGGGAACCTTGGATGTAGATAATTTTATACTATTAAACAAAGTAAAATCTTGTCTTCTTTACTTTCTGCATTTACATACCTGCAAAATTAACAAGTGTTTCAAGTTCTTACGTATTAAAAAACAACAGTAAAGCATTTATATCCCAACATATAGTGCCTTGGAAAGCAAGTGTATTTATATGTAACTTAATTTTCTTCTAGTTACAGTTTTGTAATGAAAATATTTATGATTAATGAAACAAAATAGTTTGGTTTTATGTATATGAGCATTATATAACTAGTCATAAGATACCAAGATTCTTTTGTAAATAATATACATATACATGGAGATGTATGAGAAACATGTATATTATTAGAATCAAAATTAATTGATTCACAGTTGAATAATCAAGTTGATTGCTTGATTTTGGTTTAGATTGTAGTGTTGCGATTTATCTCCATGTAAGTAAAAGAGTTTATTTTGAGGGAATGATGAGTTTCATATTATGATAATAGTTGACAATCGATAATGATACTATTAGATAAATCTGGGATCACGTGTATTTTACATAATAAAATAGGCCGTTACTTTAATCTTAAAAAGTACGTTTGAGCATTTGCTTATTATGAACCATAATCTTGATGAGTAGTGAACCTATATATGTTTTATTATAATTTTTGATATGATCAAAATAGATTTTTACAAAGTATCAATTCAGTGTCTGCATGTTGGAATTATTAATTGAAACATATATCATGGAACATTCACTCAAATAAAGATTTTATAGTGATATCATCACTTCTAGATGTTTTATGTAGATTGGTGATTAAACTGACGCTAGTAGTTTGATGGACTAGCTACCCATTAAGTCTTAAAAAAATCTCCTTCAAACATTTCTTCTCCGTTCCTACCAAAGGATCTTATTAACCAAGTTGTTCAAGAACAATAAGTGGTAAATCAAATTAGTTGAGGGTACAACAATAAGGAGAGGATAGATTGAAAAAGGAAAGGATTCAAAAGTAAGGCTAAAGTTAGGGTTGGATACAAAAAGAAGGAAAGGATAGCATGTAGCACCCCACTCCCGACGAGACCCGAACCCGATATCCACGGTGATATCCGAGCCCGTGACTCGCGAGGGTGACGTACTAGAACGACCATTACCTTTTAAAACTTGTTATAACATTTTCTTTTTCTTTCAAAAACAATAGAGTGCGCAAAACAATCATTAA
>JANIHY010000209.1:20683412-20693842 GCA_027479065.1 Erythroxylum brevipes
CGAAACTGTATTGCATGTGCAATGCAACACTTTGCCTGTACTCAATCCTAACCCGATCCAAATTGCCAATATACCCGCCACTCCGGTAACGGGATGTTACATAGCACAACGAGGAGTTAAAGCTGTAGCGAATGAGTCAGTTATAATCTCTATCTTGTTTATGTTTATTATTATTCTTATACCATATCATGTATATATTGGCATGATGATTCGGATATATTGCTTTCGTTGCAATTTAGATTTCTAAAAAGTTTTGAAATCTACCGTTTTTCCAAATATGACATGCTTTCTTTTCTGATCCAACAATGTGAGCTTTTAAGCCTGGGAGCAATTCATCATATTTATGCTTATATATTTCTTTTTGTTGTGTGTTATCAAACATATCTTGTTTATGATAGAACTTTCTCTTGAATATATGTTGAGACAACATTTGTTACGAATTTCTTCATAGCAATGATTAGGGCACTTAAGTATAACCCTTTTTAACCTAGAAAACCTTACCTTAATTCTTACCCTTAGAGAACCAATTTGAGCCTTAAATTTTCTTTTCTTGAATTCTAGCTTTGTTATAAGCCACTTTAACCCTTCTGTTTATTGAGTTAATAATTTTAAACTTTTAAATTCAAGGAATAGTTTCAAGCTTAGTTGTATAAGATTTTTCAATGGGCAAAAATATAAAAAAGAAGAAAAATGAAAAAAATCTCCTCTTTTATATTTCTTGTTAAAAAATTTGAAAAAAAAGAAGAAGAAAAAAGACGAGGTGATTGAAAAGATATTGTTTGAATCAAATGAGTTATAGATTGATTTGAATTAAAACTTGTGTTGGTAAGTTTGTGTGATTTCCTTCAATTTGTTTAACTTAAAACTTCTTTTTGCCATACCTTTACCTAAGTCATGTTACAACCTTTGTTAAATCCTTTTGATTTATGCATTAAGTTCTTTTTTATTAGTAGTGGAGATATGATTCACGAGTAAACTTATGGAAATAACTTTCTATGCTTTGAAAGCTTAAATTTATAAGAGGGTATAACGCCTTGTTTCATTTGATTTGGATGAAATTGATGATATGATATGTTTTCATTCTAAAAATGTGACTTAGGAGTGCTTGTTATCTTAATTTCTAACTTTGCCCTAAACCTTTAATGTATATTATCTTACAGATATAATTTTGAATAATATAAAAGCAGATGAGTGGTTATTATGAGGATGATTGATGTATTAAATTTATTTATGCTTGAGGACAAGAAGATGTTATTTGGTCATATTAATTAAATCCATCTGTTTTGTTTTGGCTTAATTTTGGTAGTTAAATGGGAAACTTAATATTTTTTTGTTGTAGGAGATGACAAGTGGAAGCTATATTAAATTGAAGAATTGTTTATTAAAATCACAAATTTTGGAAGAAGTGGGCAAATTACTATAGTAGATAAGACGAGATCATGTCTAATGCTATATTTACCCTAATAATTTGAACTCAATTAAGAAACTTATTTCTAGCCCTCTTATATAGGGTTTTGGATTTGTTTAGATAAGGATCTTGGCATATTAGGAGGAGGCTAGGTTTTGAGTAGGAGAGGATAAAAACACGTTCTTCACTTCTTCATATCACCCTATTTTTGTTTCTTTGTAGTTCTCTCTTCATCTTTCATCTTTTCTTCTATATTTGGTGTTGGAACTAAATCCACTAGTGGCTAAGTCCAAATATTATAATTTAAGGATATTCAAAACTTGAATTGTAACCTTGTGAAGTTTTGTTTTAAATTTAGATTCTATTTTAGTTCAAGTATTTATTGTTTTGTATTCTTTTATTTCAAAAGTAGTCAATATTGATTAATCTGACAAATTATTTTGATGTTGAGTATTCTATAGCTATCTATGAATTTAGTAAATCATAATTATTATGAATGATTGACTTAAAAAAATTAAAAAAAAACTAAATTGAATAGTTGTAGCTATCTTAATTATTTAGTTTGTAGTCTTTTTCACTAATCTTGTTTCCATCTTTCAATTGATATGGAATGCTATTATACTTATTAAATTAATGGTAAGTTTTTGTTTGAATGCTGACTTTGAACTAATTAATTTAAGAAAATTTGAGACTTATTATAACTATCGTAATAGGTTTAGGACTAGCTGCTTGAATTGTAAAAATTATTCCTTTAAACCAATGGTCAATGTTACAATTGGATGAGATATTTTTCTTGAATCAGAGTCTAAGTACTATTGAATTTCTCATTTTGATACCTAGTTAATTCATTTTGATTTCTTGTTAAATTTAGGTTATTAGTTAATTAATCATAAACCCCTCATTTTGTTTTATCAATTGAAATTAAGAAATTAGTTTTCAGTTCTCTTGAGATTCAAGCTAGTTACTCAACTACTATAAGAGTTTAGCAAATCAAAATTAATTTTGAGGGCTTCAACAACCCATTCATTGAAAACTCTAAACAAATTTTCTTAGAAAGAATAAGTACAAAAATGTAGCAAATGTAACAATTCTGGTTATAATGCTAGAAAATACAATAAGGAAGACTCAATGTTGCTTGGTGACGCATGTTGACAGGCATAAAACATTCTTTGACTATAAACCTCACATGTCTTTGTATGCTTTGCTTTATGTATCAAAATTATATTGTTATTTTCATTATGTTTATCAAGTGATCATCGGTGTATCTTTATACGTATATAACCATTCAAATTTTTATCAATTTATCTTGGTTGTAATAACTAATGATTATATGTTACATTTTATTAATATAGTTCGTTGATACAAACATAGATGAAAATATTATTATGTCAAGTCAATAATGTAATAATGCGAGTTCCAAACATGAGCATTCATTACATCATTAACAATTAATTAACATGAATTCTATGAATGATGTATATTTCTAAGTTGGTAGCTCTTCACATAAAAAGGAAGTTTGGAGAAGTTGATATGCATTTATTTAAATTGTCATTTAAACCAGGAGGTCTAAGCTTCAAAAGACAATTTAGTATCACTTTCCAATAATTACGAGCTAAAGCAAAGAGGAGGAGAATTAACTTAACCACCAATAGAACAAATTTCCTAGTCTAAGTGCAAATGTGAGAAACAATATGCCTCGTAATCAACCACACTAAAGTTGTTATATCTACTGGCAATAACTTTTGGATGCATGTATTGTTTGCACAATTTTTTGATAGATATATTGTTGGTGTTTTCTTTTTGGATGGATGTGTTGTTGCCATAACTTTCGGTTACATGTACATGTTTTTTGCGACTTTTGGATATGTTTGCAATTTTGTATATGAATTCCGAATATATAAATAATATTAATGTGTTTGCCACTTTGATTAATGGATTCCTAATTTATTACAACTATAAAATATTAAATATTACAGGTATCATATAAGAAATGAAGGAGGATCATTATATTCAATATGTAATTGCAAATTATATTTCAATAGAAGTATCATTGCACAATCATATCATTACATTCATTAGAACCAAAATCTTAATTTAATAAAACCAAAATCATTAACTCCGTCTCATTTTAGTCCAAACACATGAGAATTGTAAATGAACTTCATAAAATATTGTAGAAATACAACAAACTCAACAACGCCATTTATCAAATTTTTAATCATAAAACAAAAAATCCAAAATTTAAAGCCTAATACATATATCTTGAAAATAAATGGAAGGCACATAAAGTTTATGATTTTGAGGAATTTCTTTCATCAAATTAGTAATGAGTTGTATCAACCGTTTGATAAAGTGTAGGGCAAGTAATAAAAAAGAACAAGCAACGCTTCATTTGCTGAAATCTCCAAAGCCCACATAGCCGGTGTCCGCTCTACTATAGTGGAACTTGAAAGCCGCCTTCCTACGACGATATCATTGATACCATCACAAACTTAGTCTTCTCTATCTGGGAATTCTTTGGTCTTCTCTAAGATCTTCCAGTAAGTTGCAATAATCTTAAAGTTCAGTGCTTGCAATAGCTCTTCGAGTTTACAAGTTACTATGCAAGCTTTTACCTTGTAGATCTGTTTGCTTATCTTTTCGATTTTTTATTTTATGGGTTTATGATTATTGGTGGGAATTTGTGTGGATATTGAAACCCAAGAATAATAACATCTGGGCTATGTGAAGTGTGGAGAAAGATATGGATTATGTTAAAGTTTTGGTTTAAGTAGTTTTAGTGTCGTAGTTTTGTATCTTTAATTGTGTTTGGGAATTTTGATAATTAGCACAGTTTTAGATTATCAATTACTTCTTTTTGGTTTGTTGGGGCAGGTTATTTCGCTCGTAAGCACTCTTCTTTGTTGGTGAAGATGGGTGACAACAATGATGATTTGACACCTGGGTCTCCTAAGCGAAGCGCGGATCAAGAATCTGAAGTTGATCACCTTACAAAGGATGATAGCTCGCTGGAATCGATTGTCCGTAGGTTCCAGGATTCTGTTTCTGTTAGCAAGAAACATAAGTTTTGGGAAACTCAACCTGTAGGTCAATTTAAAGATGTTGGAGATACAAGCTTGACAGAGGGCCCTATTGAGCCTCCAACACCGTTGTCTGAAGTCAAGCAGGAGCCTTACAATCTCCCTAGTCCTTATGAATGGACCACTTGTGACATGGATTCTGAAGAGTCTTGCAATGAGGTCTACAATCTCCTCAAGAACAATTATGTTGAAGACGATGAAAACATGTTTAGGTTTAATTACTCTAAGGAGTTTCTTAGGTGGGCGTTGCATCCTCCTGGATATTATAGAAGCTGGCATATTGGTGTTCGTGCTAAGGAATCAAAAAAACTTGTTGCTTTCATAACTGGTGTTCCTGCAAGGATTAGGGTTCGAGATGAGGTTGTGAAAATGGCTGAGATCAATTTTCTTTGTGTTCACAAGAAACTTAGGTCGAAGAGACTTGCTCCTGTTATGATCAAGGAGGTTACTAGGAGGGTTCACTTGGAGAACATTTGGCAGGCAGCTTATACTGCCGGAGTGGTTCTTCCAACACCAATAACAACTTGTCAGTATTGGCACAGATCTTTGAACCCAAAGAAGCTTATAGATGTTGGATTTTCTAGGCTTGGTCCCAGGATGACGATGAGCAGGACAATAAAACTTTACAAGTTGCCAGATTCTCCAGCTACTCCAGGATTTAGGAAAATGGGGCTTCGGGATGTGGCTGCTGTTACACGGTTGCTTAAGAATTACTTGAGCCAGTTTGTTGTTGCACCCGATTTTGATGAGGATGACGTGGAGCACTGGCTTCTTCCAACTGAGAATGTTGTTGATAGTTATTTGGTTGAGAGTCCTGAAACTCACGAGATTACAGACTTTTGTAGCTTCTACACTCTGCCATCCTCTATCCTTGGTAACCAAAATTACACAACTTTGAAAGCTGCTTATTCTTATTATAATGTCGCCACAAAGACTCCATTGCTTCAGTTGATGAATGATGCACTGATCGTTGCCAAGCAAAAGGATTTTGATGTTTTTAATGCTTTGGATGTCATGCACAATGAATCTTTTCTGAAAGAGCTGAAATTTGGACCAGGTGATGGGCAACTTCATTATTATCTTTATAATTATCGTGTTCGCCAAGCCTTGAGGTCATCCGAGCTGGGTCTTGTGCTCTTGTAGCAAAAAGTACTTCGATAGCGATTATGTTTGCTGGCTAGGTATGGGCAGCATTCATTCTTATTCTCTGAACATCGGCATATGAGATTTTGCGGTGCAAACGTGGGAATGATTTCTGTGCTTTTACAAACTTGTAGCATTTTACTTGTGTTGTTCTCTTGACTAATTGAAACTTTGAGAGCTTGAAAGGCTATTTCAATACCTTTGCCTTTACTGCTTCGTTTGGATCTCTTGCATGCCTTAAAGGCAGCAACATGAAATGCTTTATAGCTTTGGTTATTTTATCACATTATTTGGCAATATACTGATGGCTTGCGGTTATCGTTACTGTTAAACATACTGCTCAACACCAATTTAGCCACTAGCTAGGCAATTGCATATGCATAGCTTAGATAACGGTGCTTCGAGGATCAACCAGCAAAGGGTGCCGACATGAACAGCCTTACTGCCAATTTCAAACTTTAGTAAATGCGGCATTGTGAAATTCCATTTAGTCAACCTCTTCCCAAAATGCTCAGGCAGCTATGGGCGGTCAAATCTTTGTAGCCTCTTGTAAACTAAACTCATTTGTGTTGGTGAATCGACGTGATAGTGTACTAAATCAAAATTGGTAATGACTTATTAAGCTTCCAAAGATGGAAAGGGCGAGCCTGCATTGTTGCTGGTTGACTGGTATAGGCGGCCTGTAAAGGAGAGAAAACCCTCATCTTTGGAACCAAGATGTTAAAAATGGCACGATCCGATCAATGAATTGATTAAAAAAAAAATTGAATTCCACGAGTCACTATAATGCCCAAGAACGAAGCAGTATTTACATTCATTCCACTTGGATAGGCAGCCTCGTAAGCGAAAGCACGAACTTGTACCTTACACCATAATCACAACCTCACCGCGTGAACCTGTGAAAAGAAAGAGTATAAATAAGTTAATCAAATACTGTGAGAAATGCATGCACGCAGGGAACAGGATATTTTGTGGCAGATGAACCGTCGATGGTATGGGCAAGAATGTGAGCTTACATCTCTCAACTATCTCTTTGGCAACTTCTACTAGCGAATCCGCCTCCTCAGCTATCCTTGAAACTCTCTCAGCCTCCTTTACTGCTTCAGCTGCCACAAATGACTTGTTCTCTGCTTCTGCAATCCTGTAGGCAGCAGCTGCTGCTGCTTCTTCAAAAGTATCTTCAGATTTTGCAAAACCAGTAATATCTAATTGCCTAGGTTGTAATTCTTTTCGCTTTGGGCTTGGCGTTTTTGTTGCAAATGAGGAAGTTTTCTTAATTCTGTAGCAATTTTGGACCTGCGTTTCAATTTACATATTATAAACCTACAGTACATACTCTGAAAATCTTTGATAGATCTTTTGAAACTTGTAGGAACAATTTAAACCATCGCTTATAGTGTTGCAAACATTTATACCTGGGCGCAGCAAATTATGTTTCTTTCATTAATCAATCAAACTAAAGAACTGCGTAATTTACTATGCATTCATTGAGGTCAATACCTAATGGGATTTAACATATATCGACTGACTTAGAGATGCGCAATGCTAGAAAATGGAAATAAAAGACACTCAAAATATCAGCCCACTTTCCATATCGTTGCATGCATGATATTTTCATCTTTGTCTAAGCAAACATCGGTTTGAGCAAAGCACAAACTTTGTACTACTTGGAAAAGAAAGAAAGCACAATATTGGCTCAACATGTTAAAAATAAATTATAAGAAAAGCAAGGGTATGCACAGGGAATCAAGCTAATATCAATAAGACATCAGATATTCATTCACCTTTTCAAGTTTTTCTTGTGCAACCAGTCTTCTCAACCTTGAACTTAATTGCTTTTTAAACGATTGTGGCAACTCTTGTCTTTGCTGCAAATATAGTTGAGACCAAAACACCACACAAAAGTCATACATGTTAAAATTCCTACAGAATTAAGATGCAAAAAAGTTGATTATCCGATTAAAAATCATAAGAAAACTGATCTCTAGGAAAGGTTTAGTAATTCAATAACGGAAGATTGATATATATCCAGAAAACTTGAAGAACAGATACTTGTACTTTAGTTATGTGGCCTGATTTCATGAGCACTTTTTTCCCATTTCAAATTTATGCTACTTTAACCTTTCTTGCACTAGGGAGTTGGGGATGACATTAGAGTTATTTTCCACAAAACAAAATTACTAAAAAAAAATTCAACTTTTGCCCGGTTAATCATAGACCAACAATTAGAAAAAGAAAAAGTAGCACTAAATGACAGAATATCCCTCCAAACCTCGATGTAGTTGGCAATGGCATTGGGGTCTGATCCATTTGGCTGGTTCAAAGCAGAAATTGCTTCAAAAATCATAGCATTGTACCTGGAAAAATTAAGCAACTAGGTTAAGCTCTAAATCTTAGCATTGTGTCTGGAAAAATTAAGCAACTAGGTTAAGCTTTAGAGCTTCATTCAATAAACAAAACAAATGAAAATTTTTAAATGAAAATTTTCCAACGTAATTCAATTACCTCAGGAAAAATTCTACACAAAAGAGTGATTGCATTCTTACTTATCAATGATATGCATACAGAAATACAAAAGACTAAAAATGCATCTTCCACAGTAGTTTCTGAAGAAAACTACAGATGACATCATAATAAAAAGGAACAGAGTAACAGAAAATTAAGAACATACCTCGGAGCAAGTTTCCCATCGATCACGGTTTTGGAAGAATCATTCGCGGCGGCGACAACAACATCTAAAGTAACAGGAGCAGCGACAGCATCGGAAGCGGTGTTTACAGGAGGAGAAGGTGCAGGAGCAGTAGCATCGGCAATAAGTTTAGGTTTTGACGGCCGAGACTTTTCACCTGCACTTATACTCATATTCCTCCATTTATCCTATCAAAACCACCACCACCAACAACAAGTACAATTGGTCAATGTTCCCGGTTGACCTAATCATTGGGGGAAAAAAATTCCTTAAGAAAATGAAGAAGCAAATCAGAGCGAGTAAGAATAAAAAGTGAGAGTACTTTGAGATCGATGTTGGTGCGAGAGAAGAGAAAAGGATTGAACTCGGGATCTTTCTGTATGTTCTTCCACTTGCCAGCGCCATGTTTGGCCACTCCTGCCCTAAGCGCCTCCTCTTCCTCCGCCGTCCACTTCTGCTTTGGATTCCCCATCTGTCTCGCTCTAACGCAAACGCTTCAACTCTCTGCTTCGTCAATGGCGCCTTCTTCTCCAGTCTCCAAGGGAACCGTTATTATTGTCAGCCCTAATTCTGAATCGGAAACGACACCGTTTTCTATGTCCACTAATCCAACGTCGTTTCTCATACATATTTTCTAAAAGATACACCCAATCTAGTTCCTCCACGTGGCAATGTAAGGATGACGGCTGTGAACACCTCAGCTCACAAGGCAAGTACTCGCTTCCCCCAACCCCCTATCCCCAAGTACGGTAATAGTTACCAACAAACTTTCTACAAGCTCACATAAGCTTCTCCAATGGCGTGAAACCACACACAAGTTGCTAGAACAATTTTCTAGTAACCACATATATACATCTATATATTAGAGAGAGTTAGATATGGACTGTCTAAAGATTTTGTTGAGGGAAGCGTTGATTCTATTATTTATTGTTAGAGTTTAAATACACAAATACAAGGATGAAGTTTTAGAAACAAAATCATAAGCCTAATTACAGAATCTATATTAATGTACATAGGACCCTTGACTTTTAACATAATCAGTAGCTACCACATTTTCAGGAGGGATTTTAGCATCTTGTTGAATAATTTCCTTATCATGCCCCCTCAATGAAAAGTTTGTTTAGAAAGAGTGTTAGTGAATATATCAACAGGTTGAGAGGTAGTAGGAATGTATTTGGTGATGAGAGCATTCATGGCAACCTTCTCTCGAACAAAATGATAATCAATTTCAATATGCTTGATACAAGCATGAAATGTGGGATTGATAGTCATGTAAAGAGCACTAATGTTGTCACAAAATAGCTGAGGTGGTCTGGACAAAGAAATGCCAATGTCCTTAAGTAAGAAGGTGATCCATGTCATTTCAGCTGTAGTGAAGGCCATGGATCGATACTCTGCTTCAGAACTCGATCGAGATACAGTGGGTTGCTTCTTAGAGCACCAAGAGATGCAATTTGCACCAAGAAAAATACAATACCATGTAGTACTTCTTCTTGTGGTTGGACAACCAGCCCAGTCGACATCACTAAATCCATATAGTGACAAAGAGCTTTGAGCCAAATAACGAATGCCAAGGTGCATTGTGCCCTTCAGATAGCACAAAATACGCTTGACAGCTTTCCAATGTATTTGCTGAGGTGCATTGAAAAATTGGCAAACTTGGTTGACAGCATAAATTATATCGGGCCTGGTGAATGTTAAATAATGTAAAGCACCAACAGCACTTCGATAGAGATGAGGATCCACAGGTTCAAAGTCAGAAGCTGTGGTTTTAACCTTTTGAGTAGAAGGGGTGCTCATGGGAGAACAATCAGACATATGCAGATGCTTGAGAAGATCATAAATGTACTTGGTTTGAGTGAGCACAACTCCACCAGAACAAGATTTTATTTCAACGCCAAGAAAATACCGAAGAGAGCCAAGATCCTTTATGGCAAATTCTGTGCCAAGTTGCTGAATTAAGGAGAGAATATAATCATTGTTGCTGCCTGCCAGGAGTATATCATCAACATACACTAGTAGCACTGTGACGCAGTCATTTTGTAGATTGATAAACAATGAAGAATCTGCCTTGCTGCAAGTGAAACCAGTGTGAAGTAGGAATTGAGAC